>SNQJ01S0015781.1:189240-206248 GCA_010110895.2 Picea sitchensis
TTTATTTTTATAAAAAATATTATTAGTAGTAGTAGTATTAATTGAGTCAACTTAATAATTATAATTGTAACATAACATAACACTTAACATTTTAAGCCTAGACATTTCTTCTATACTAGATTATAGAGCCTAAAATCAACTAAAAAAAGTTAATTCACCATTATAAAAAAAATAAAAAATAAAAATCTTAAATGCTATAGAGATTGATAAAACTATTTTTAATAACTTTATTATATTAATTTCATTTAATTCTTAGTTAGGTTTAAACGGAATTTCTTTTTGAATTGATCTTAAAATTCATTTTTAATAATTTTATTATATTAATTTTATTCATGTTTATTAAAAATTAATAAACATATGGCAAAATTTTCCCAAATTAAATTTAAAAAATAATTGAGAAAAAATTACTTAAAAATTAGAATTTTCCATAATATTTTCTAATTCAATAATAAAAGTAAATAATTTTCTTTATAATTTTATTGAAATGTGTTTTTCATAATATAATATTTAATATAATATTCAAGATTTACTCATTGTTATGGTTAAAACAACCCCAAAACATATTAAAAAAAATAAAGACAGGAAGATCACATSAATRACATTTGGAGAAGCAATTTTCTTGTGGGGAMTGAAATAAATGCCACCTATATTTCTTACATAGTGTAAACACAYTGGTAGGGATTTAGCATAGTCATGGAGATAAAATATGGAGATTTAACTTAGATTTGGGAAATGTCAAGTTTGCATGTTTAATCTAGTCACTCACATYTACTCCATATCCTTTTAATGGACAAATGGCAATGCCAAAGTGATTGGGAGAAGGAAGAGTAAATTGAAGCATGAAAGAGTTTATGTTATTTACATTGTGAAGTCCTCATTGAAGTAGTTAGAGAATTGTTTTTTGGAAGATCTTATATTAACAACATAAATGAACTTTTAACCATAGATATTGTGGAAAAATATTATTGACAATATAATGAGCTCTCAATCTTTTTTAAGTTTGATCTTTTATATATCTCATTATTTACATATTTATTCACATTGCTAAAATAAGAACAAATCCTCACAATAATGAATGAAATGATGATTAAACAATTCCTAAAACATTACGAGTCTAAAAAATTGTGTTTATGACACAAAAATAATTAAAGATGAAAAACATTTTTTCTTAGAACACCCTATATAAAATCTTATAAATCAATTTTAATGTATTAACTATCGTCATCATAATAGATAGTTATAATTAATATTACTTATTATATATAGTTATTATTAAAAATAATTTATTCTCACTAAATTTTTTAAAAAAAGTTTTTAAGCTACTATATAAAAGTGGAGCAATGCATATTAACCATATTAGAATGGCATAAAAATTAAGTAATACATATCAAATTATAATGTTTATCATGCATTCTCTGGTTTAATAAATCATTTTATTATGCAATTAAACTTGTAAATGTTAAAGAATGAAAAACTTCATCTTTAAAATTTGGTTAGTGTCATTAATAATAATAATAATAATAATCTATTTTTAAGGTCACGTATACCCTACCTCCTTTGAATTTGAACCTTAAATAAGAGGATTTTATTTACTAATTTAGTATTTAGTTTGATTGTGATCTTAAAAATAAATTATTATTATTATTATTATAAATTGCATTTTATTAAAAAAATGAAATATACAAAAATAAAAAATTAATTTTAATTTAAAATTTAAAATAAAATAATGTAAATAAGAAATAAAATAAATACTTTCTAATTTAATTTAAGTAAAGGAAAAAACATATTTAATAATTAAGACTTCTTCTTAACTTATCAAAATATGAAAGTAAAGGAAAAAACATATTTAATAATTAAGACTTCTTCTTAACTTATCAAAATATGAAAAAAATATTAAATAAAGAAAAACAAATCTTCAATTTCAAATTAAAATTAAAAAAAGTTAAAATATTTTAAATACAAAAATTTAAAAATATTTTAAAAAAAATAGAATAAATACTTTTTAATTTTTGATATAATATTTAAGAAAAAAAAAGATATTTGTTTGGTTGGGCTGGTATGACAGATTCCTATCAATCAAGATATTGATTGGACAACATTAAAATTAAAAATATATATATTTTAAATATTTGTGTGTTGGAGGCACTGTTATTCTGCTTTGTCGGATTGGCCCGCAGTGTCGTTGTGGACCGACGATCTCCATCTGCATCCTTTCCGGAAGCTCCAACTCTTGGATTAATGGTGATGGGACATGTGCCACTGTGCTTTTTATTAGTCCATGTCAGAGTACGGCCAACTGAGCTCCCTCTGGAGGGAGGTGAAGTTTTTTAAACCCCTGTATCCTGTGAATGTGAACCACGTGTCAACATAATATAAGTGTTCAATAACTCGTTATTTATGATGGGGACAGAGAAAATACCGTTTGACCCATGAGATTCTTATAAATTCTGACCGCTATGTTTAGGATTGCATTGGGTTTAAGATTAAAATAACAATACACAACAACTACCATTAAATTTAATACAACATTTTTTTACAATAAAATATATTTAGTTTATTATACAACTACAATTAAATTTAATACAACATTTTTTTTACAATGAAATATATTTAGTTTATTATAGATATAGAGAATTTAAAAATGTTTAGAACTCAATACATCTCAACGCATATACAACTATAGTCAATGACCTTTTTGCACTTTTTCACTAAACAATTAAAAACTCTAATATTATTCACTCTCATATTTAATAATAAAAAAGTTTAAAGATGGATTCCTTGAAAGAGAACTTAACTATTTTGATTTCTTAACTATTTTGATTTCTAAATCTAAAAAAAAATTGCATCAATTTGGTACGTGACATTTCTCCCATAATGAGCTCTAAACCACTCATTAGTTTCTCTGCAATTAAACTTTTATCAATTAATAATAATAATTATTATTATAAGGAACTCTATGAAAAAATAATTATTAACAACTTTTTCATAATTACTTTATTTTTTCTCTTTAAATTTTGCATAACTATTACATTAAAGTATTTGTAAGAGGCATGTATAAACAGTTTTGGTGTAAATTTCACTTGTTTAATAAGGTAATTAGGAGAGTAGTTTTGTAAAATAACTGACATACTATGTAAAAAAACAATATAAATTCACGTGAATAAATACTACTATAAAAAATATCAAAATGTCCTTTTTTTGTTGTGAAGGATGTTAGACAGTTCGCTTAGGTTGATGGGCAGTTAGTATGGATTGTTGGTTGTCATTGATGTCAACCATTGGAGAGTGATATTTTAGATTGATTTCAACCCTTAGTGATTGATGTCAACCCTTGGAGAAAGTCTGGTAGCGAATTCCAGTAGCACAAAGGTTTGGGTAATGGACCCAAGGTTGTTTCATGTATAATGGTATGTGTTTTAATATATTTGAAGGTAAGACTATTCTAGATGTATAGTACATGTCATTCTATTTCCGGTGGTATGTAGAACGTCACATAACTCCTCACGGTTAGAGAGTTACATGAGAAGTTGGAGAACTCGGGTTTGGGTAATAGACCCAAGTTTGTTTGATGGATAATGGTATGAGTTTTGATATATTTGTAGGAAATATTGTTCTATATGGATAGTACATGTCATTCCATTTCCATTGGTATGTGTAACGTCACATAACTCCTCACGGTTAGAGAGTTATGGCCATGTAAAGTTGGAGAACCCTCATGAGTCATCTAGAAGCCCCAAAAGGTCAAAGTAGTCAAAGTAGTCAAAGTGGTTTAAGAGATTTTAGAAGGTAAATAATAAAGTGAAGTGATGAGTGTACTACAATTCAAAGTGAATACAAAAGACATTATTTAAATAATAAAGTTAATGGAGACATTAGAAGTGGGTTAATTCTAAAATAAGGAAAGTGGGTTAAGATGGTTAAAAGGTAACCTATTAAGAAAGCTACATGAAAGTATAAATAAGAGGCAAGGCTCTCTCATTTTAATCACACTTGAGCATATTGAATATCTACAAGTGATTGAGGTAACCAAAGGATATCTAACCCGAATTTCAGAGGGTAGGTGAAGTAAAGAAGGCCAAAATTCAAGGGAGGATAAATTCTTTTGATGATGCTCTCTAAGATCCATATAACAAATATTTTGTGTGGGGCACGCTCTACAAGTTCGATCTCTAGAATAAGCCAGAATTCAACAAGGTTGGTGCATAGTTGATGCACTTGTTTATGGTACAGATTGATTACAGGCTGAGGTATAGGTTGATGCATGGTTCATGTTATTGGTATAGGTTGATTGGTACAGGTTTACAACAGTATATATCACAGTGATAGTGTGACAGTCCTTCCATCATTCTACTTATACGTCAAGTTGGTTAGATGGGGCAAGGACAGGTGGTTGTAGCCACCTTCTAGTTGTAGCCGAAGAACATAGGGGGTTGTATCCTCCTTCTGGTTGTATCCAGAGAATTGGGGAGTTGGAGCTTCCCTCAGGTTGTAGCTTGAGAAATTAGGGGGTTGGAGCCTCCTTCTAGTTGCATCTAGAAAACAAAGTTGGTGCTTCCAATAAATGTAATTCTTAAAGACATATAAGAAAAAACATTATGTGGTTTTCTCCTGCTTTGGGGTTCCACGTAAAAACACTGGTGTATTGTGTATGTGTATAATTGTTCATTTGTTCATTGTTTATTTACTCTGCAATTATTGGATGATAATGCTACATTGATATAACACTTGCATATTGTGGTTAAAAATGATTGAATTGCTCTATTACTAATTCACCCCTCCTCTCAATGATCCAACAATTGGTATCATAGCAGGTGCCTTCAAGAATCAGTTTAACCACTGAAAGGTAGATCATGGAGAGAAAAAACATGTACAAACATGGAATAGCACATTTTGATGGATAGAAGTATGCATTCTGGAGTAGAAGGATGAAGACATATATACATGCACAAGAATTTGAAATTTGGCAATTGTAGTAGATGGATACAAAGAACCAGCAGTTCCTCCAACAAGTGAAAAAGCAATAAAACTCCGTCAAAATAATTCCAAAGCGACAAATGCACTTTTGAATGATCTTGGTGAATCGATATACACCAAAGTTATGCATTGTAAATCCGCTAAAGTGATTTGGGACAAACTTCAAAATATTTATGAAGGAGATTCAAAATTCAAAGCAACAAAGCTTCAAACTTACAGAGGTCGGTTCGAACAACTAAAGATGAAGGAATATGAGAATATTGCATCTTACTTCTTAGGAGTCGATGAAACAGTAAATGCAATCATAGGATTGGGAGAAGAAATTAAAGAATCTGTAATTGTTCAAAAGGTACTAAGATCTTTTCCTATGAGATTTGATCCTAAGATATCAGCACTAGAAGAAAGAGAAGATCTAGACTCAATAAGCATGGGTGAACTACATAGAATCTTCACAGCATATGAAATGAGAACTAAACAAAAAAATCCAGATATAAAAGAAGCATCTTTCAAAGCATCCAAAAGGTCAAAGCAAAAAGAAAAATAACATAGCAGAAACAGTGACATCTTGGAAGATGATGAAGAAATGGCCAATTTTGTCAAGAGATTGAACAAGGGAACCAACAATAGATATAAAGGTAAGCTTCCATTGATTTGTTTTAATTGTGATGATATTGGTCATTTTTGTAACAAATGTCTTCATAAGAAAAATAAGGGGAATGATGAAGATTACTCAAATAGAAAACATACATATAAAGGAAAAGGAACCACAAAGAAAGTTTTCAAGAAACGCTTATGCACCAAAGCAGACATTTCCTCATCAGATGATGATGAATTCAGTGACAGTGAGACAAAAAGATTTATATGCATGGCAGTAGAAGACTCTGATAAAGAAGACACCGAAGAAGAATATGAAGAGGCAGAAGTTGACTATCGAGAAGAATTGTTGACTGCCATAGAAGTTATAAGAAGATAAAAGAGGAAAAACAAGAAGCTACAAGCAGAACTAGACAAGAAAGAAGACACTCAAGAAATAGAGCAGATCATCACAAAATTGAATGTTCAAATAGAAGAATATAAAAGAATTGAAGAAGAACTCAAAGAACATTTAGAATAAAGAGACAGGATCATTGGAAATTTGGAAGCAGAGATTGTCACATTGAGAAAGGATCTTCAAAAGAAAAATATGCAGAACAACTCAAAAGTTTTAGATGACATTATCAGCAGTCAAAGGCCTAATCATGACAAGTCCGGACTTGGATACAATCAGACAGAAAAGGGATCAAGCTCCAAAGAAATAGAATAAGAAACATATCGAGAAATTTATGCAAAAACAATCAAAGGCGATAGGAAGACCTACAAGGAAGATTACAGGGACACTCCTCCATTGAGAAGATTCATATTTCAGAATCAATGACCGACATAAACAAATAGGCCTCATGAAGAAGAAGGATTCATAAGAGTAACTCCTTTAAGAAGATCTTCAACTCCCAGGTATCAAACTATCTTTTTTGGTTTATGTTATGCATGCAATCATTTTGGACATAAAGTTGTAAGTTGCAGAGCTAATTGCAAGAACATAAACAACTTTGAAAAACATACACAAAATGGTTATCCAAGAAGGTCTAGTGAAACACGGAGAATAAGCTACAACAGTTTTGAATCATTGAGCACTGAAGTGGAATGCTACAAGTGCAATAACTTTGGACACATGGCCAAATATTTTAGAATGATAGTCTCTCCTAGAGAACCACAACAGAACAACAACAGTCACAGATAAGAGCCTTAGAAGAGAACATGGATAAGAAAGCATAATCGATATAGCAATGAAGAATGCACACTCTCTCTACCAGCTAAGAAGAAGAAGCATGGTTGGTATGTTCACAGTGTTTGTTCAAAACACGAAGAATAGGTGAACAAATAACAGGTCCCAGAGATCACAAGACAGGAAATAAAATGATATGAAGACAATTCTACAGAGAAAAGGAAATATGAGGGATACAAAAAGGTTTGGAAAACAACTGAAAGAAAAGAATGGCATGTAAATAAAGAACAGGCTCAAGAGATTGTACTTTCAGGCACTGTAGTGAGAGATGAATACGCAGACAGAAGGAAAGAAGTCAGATCTCAGAGAGATGATGAATCTACCAATGAAGATGATGATGAATACACATCAGAGAAAGAATTGTTCTGAGCCATCTGGATTAGAGACTCCCAAATTATATGAATAATAGATAGGGGGAGTCTATGCAGTAGCTGAGACAAACCAGAGAACCATCCTATGAGCATCTTGCAGAGTTTGAGTAAACATAGTAATGCTTAGAAACAATAATGACAAAACTTCCTACAAGTTGTGTAAAGAAAGTGTAGACAACAACCTTTACATCAAGAAATTTGCAAAGGACATACATAATGAATTTGAAATGTCATTACTCAAAGAACTATCCTTCTTTCCGGGTCTTCATATATGTCAAAGCAACAAAGGAATTTTTATTTCTCAAATTAAGTATATCATAGAAATGTTAAAGAGGTTCAAAATGGAAGATTGCAAACTAGTTACCACTCCTATGAAAACCAGTTGCAAGTTGAGTAAAGATGATGATTCAAAGTCTACAGACCAGAGGAAATATAGTTCAATGATTGGTAGCTTACTATATGTGACAACATCCAGACCAAATGTAATGCTGGAATTTGGAATGGTGGCACGATTTCAAGTAGCACCAAAGGAATCACATGTATTAGCAATGAA
This sequence comes from Picea sitchensis, assembly GCA_010110895.2. Classification (NCBI taxonomy): domain Eukaryota; kingdom Viridiplantae; phylum Streptophyta; class Pinopsida; order Pinales; family Pinaceae; genus Picea; species Picea sitchensis. The sequence continues at coordinate 196,961 of SNQJ01S0015781.1, forward strand.
GAGGATTTTCAGATATCTCAAAGGAACAAAAGAGTTTGGATTATGGTATCCAAAATGAAATGATCTATCACTTATTGCCTACACAGATACAGATTGGGCAGGTTTCATTGATGACCGACAAAGCACCAGTGGAAGAACGTTCTACTTGGGTGAGTGTTTAGTATCATGGTTAAGAAAGAAACACTCATTATTATCCTTATCTATAGTTGAGGTGGGGTATATTGCAGCAGAAACATGTTGTACACAGGTTCTATGGATGAAATAAACTTTGACAGATATACAGGTTGAGTATGATGATCTCATTTCAATATATTGGGATAATACAAACACCATCAATATCTCAAAGAACTCGGTGATGCACTCCAAGAAGAAGCACTGCCAGCCARCAACAAGTTCTCTCTCTGCCCGGTCGATCCTTGAGAGAAAACACGACCTTGACAGGTTTATCCTCWAGGCAGAACCCATGCACAATTGCCTCAGGTACTTCGAAAGGCTTCGCCAAAACCGGCTCGTACTCTCTTAATATTTGATCCATTTCTGGTCTAATTAAGTTCGTACAATCTAAACTGTAGGGGGTTAGTTTGATCGCCAATTGAMAACATTCCAATRAAGTATCACTTTCTATGGGAGAAGGTTGCAGAGAAGAACATCAGAGTTGAATACGTGGGCACAAAAGAACAAGTGGCAGACATATTTACAAAACCGCTTCCACGGGAAGCCTTTGAGTATCTTCGCCAGAGACTAGGAGTAATTTCTACTCCAAAATGAATGATTTTGAATGGTTATCTTATATGTCTTAGGTGTACATGAGGAAGCACCATAAATAGGACAATTCAGGTTGGGAGATTAGTTTCAAGAAGAGTTTTGTTAGGGGGAGAAGCCCTGGATGGAAAGATACCTTTGTCATTGATGAAAAAGGGGGAGAGATTTATCAAATGCAAAGGTAAATGATTGGAGATGGAGCATAGAGGAATGATTCCAAGGGGAGCGAGTGTCACAAGGGAAGAATGAGCGATATGACTTCAGAGTGATACCCTTTGTCAAAGGGGGAGATATTATTCATATGAAGGGAGAGAGAGTAATCAGAGGCTTATAAACACAAAGAAAAATCAAAGGCATGTAGACAGGGGGAGCAACCCCAAGGAGAATTCAGTCAGGGGGAGTAGCCCGAAAGGGAGATACCCTTTGCCATTGATGTCAAAGGGGGAGATATAGAAACGTTTATGAGGAGTATAATCATGAATGTTATCATGACTAAGTGTTTCCATCAATGCCAAAGGGGGAGATTATCAAATAATTGGCTTAGGTTGATGGACAATTGGTATGGTTTGTTGGTTTTAATTGACGTCAACCATTGGAGAGTGATATTTTAGATTGATTTCAACCCTTGGATAAAGTCCTATAGCGAATTCCAATAGCACAAAGGTTTGGGTAATGGACACAAGGTTGTTTCATGTATAATGATATGAGTTTTAATATGTTTGAAGGTAATACTATTATAGATGGATAGTACTTGTCATTCCATTTCCGGTGGTATGTGGAATGTCACATAACTCCTCTCAGTTAGAGAGTTATGGCCATGAGAGGTTGGAGAACCTAGGTTTGGGTAATGGACCCAAGTTTGTTTGATGGATAATGGTATGAGTTTTGATATATTTGTAGGAAATACTGTTCTATATGGATAGTACATGTCATTCCATTTCCGGTGGTATGTGGAATGTCACATAACTCCTCACGGTTAGAGAGTTATGGACATGTGAAGTTGGAAAACCCTCATGAGTCATCTAGAAGCCCAAAAAGGTCAAAGTAGTCAAAGTGGTTTAAGAGATTTTAGAAGGTAAATAATAAAATGAAGTGATGAGTGTACTATAATTCAAATTGAATAAAAAAGAAATTATTTAAATAATAAATTTAATGGAGAAATTAGAAGTGGGTTAACCCTAAAATAAGGAAAGTGGGTTAAGATGGTTAAAAGGTAACCTCTTGAGGAAGCTACATGAAATTATAAATAAGAGGCAAGGCTCTCTTATTTTAATCATACTTGATCATATTGAATATCTACAAGTGAGTGAGGCAACCAAAGGATATCTAAGCCGAATTTCAAAGGGAAGGCGAAGTAAAGAAGGGTGAAATTCAAGGGAGAATAAATTCTTTTGATGATGCTTTCTAAGATCCATACAACAAATATTCTTTGTGGGGCACGCTCTACAAGTTTGCTCTCTAGAATAAGCCATAATTCAACAAGGTTGGTGCATGGTTGATGCACTTGTTTATGGTACAGGTTGAGGTACAAGTTGATGCATGGTTCAGGTTATTGGTACAAGTTGTTTAGTGTGTGTTGATTGGTATAGGTTTACAACAGTATATCTCACAGTGATAGTGTGACAGGGGTTCCATCATTTTACTTATACGTCATGGTGGTTGGATGGGGAAAGGACAGGTGGTTGTAGCCACCTTCCAGTTGTAGACGAAGAACATAGGGGGTCATAGCCTCCTTCTGGTTGTAGCCAGAGAATTGGGGAGTTGGAGCTTCCCTCAGGTTGTAGCCTGAGAAATTAGGGGGTTGGAGCCTCCTTCTAGTTGCAACTGGAAAACAAAGGAATTTGGTGCTTCCAATGAATGTAATTCTTAAATGCATATAAGAAAAAGTGTTCTATGGTTTTCTCCCACTTTGGGTTTCCATGTAAAAACATTGGTGTACTGTGTATGTGTTTGATTGTTCATTTGTTCATTGCTTATTTACTCTGCAACTATCGGATGATAATGCTACATTGATATAACACTTGCATATTGTGATTAAAAAGGATTGAATTTCTCTATTATTGATTCACCCCCCCTCTCAGTAATCAAACAAAGGAGAGGGGGAGGATATGGGTTTCCCTTTTTGGAATACAATATCATAGAGAATTTTTATACACTTTAGTAAAATGAGAAGTTGATTTGGAACTATGCTTACCAAGATCGAAGAGCTTCCCTTGTTCTTCAATTAAATAATTTTGTAAATTATCAAATTCTAGATTAGCATATTAAATTGGAAACACATTTTTCATAGAATAGTAAGTGGAGTCAATTGAGTGTAGCTCGAGTAGTTGTGAGGAAAAGTTGTTAGCCTCTCCACCCTGGTTCAAATCCCTTTTTGTGCCATGTTTTCTCTTAGTGAGTCGATTGTTGATGATCTATATATGATCTATTCATGAGTTGTGACCTTGTGCTCTAAAGAATCTAGGGTTTACCTTGGTTACCATCCTAGGATTGAGGGGAAGTGCTTGGACAATTTATCTCAAGATTCTCTCAAGATATGTTAACTAGAAAAAAAGGAATAATATGTGGAACCAAATACCTCATAAAAGGGTAGGATATTATAGAAAACAATATGAACACAGTGTGCATGTATCTTCTTGTATTAGGCCCCACAATCTACCAACTACATATGGTGTTCCTTGAAGCAAACTAGATCATCTAAAATTTTGTTAAAATCATATGGCTCACAGTACATCAAATTAATTTCACCCTTCTACTTTACTTGAGTCTCATTAAATTGTGGCAAAATTTTCTCAAGAATTCCCCAAGAATATTGAAGAGATACTTCTAAATGTGGAATCACATCTCACCTAACACATGGATTGAAATCAAACCTTGGGAATCATCATCTTTATGGATCCATTTCCCCTTATTTTTGTCATCTTTGGGTTTATTCTCGTCACTCTAGTGATTTGTAATAGGTCACAATAGGCCAAAGTTGCAAAGAAAATCTTTCATGTTGTTCTACTAACTATTATAATTATTCCTATAAGGATAAACCAAGCAAGAAAATTGTTTTGAAGAGTAAGATTTAAGTGGATGCACTAGGTGCAGGGGTTCCACGAGAATAATTACATAAGCTCTTCCTTGGAAATATGATTCCTCTTAAGAAAAACCAACTAAAAACATTAGAGTAGTAAATAGATTCCATCAATCCAAAAAGTATTATTCTTTGAACTCCATTTGAACTCCAATTATATTGAAACAATATAAAGGGAATGAACTAACTTTGAAAATCAATGACATGCAATTGTCGATAATCTACCCTAGATGCACCAACAATCAGATATTCACTTAAAAAATTCCACAAAATAGGTTCAAAATTTAAATTGGAATGTGCCATAGGCTGCCATAGGCACAAATGAATTTGTTGAAATGGAAAGGGTCGGCTTGAATAAAATGGCAAAAAAAAATCCAAGAAATTTTTTTAGAGGGTAGATTCAACTTGCATAACAAGTTCCAGCCTGTAGGAGGGGCCACATGACACTGTTGGTTTCAATGCACATGGAATCTTTGTGGCTAAGAGTAACACAACTTGTAAGGATAAGCAAAGGTATATGTGAAGGTCAACCTAACCACAATGAAAAAATATACCCCTCCAAAAAATTCTATGCCAAAATACTCACAAGGGGAGAGAGAGAGAGAGAAAATTCAAATGGGAGAATTGGGAGAGAGAAAATTCAAATGGGAGAAGGGGAAAAAAAGCCTTCGAAAAGAATCCATGTTATATCTCAAAGTTATAAAACAACGTAACTTTAGGCAAGTTGTGTCCATGAGATTATTTGAAACAAAATGCAAACATTTGAGTAAAAACATCATGAACTTTGTATATCTAAGCAAACAATATAATATCTATGCATCATCACTTATTAGTAAAAAACAGTAAAATGAATTTGATATGCAAACTCAAAAATACTAGTAAAAAGAAAATTGAAGAATTTGCCTAGGGTAGGCAGAGGATACTCCATGAAGAGAGCATACTCCATGAAGATATCATAGAACTTCAAACAATACTTAACTAATTCTTCCTAGAAATCTACAAAGCTATAGAAGAAGCCCAAGTAAAAGAAGGCGGTATAGATATAGTATTGATGGGAAGTTGGTCCAAGGATGGAGGTGAGAAGTTGGTGATAATTTTAATACACATTAGATATATTAATCTAAAAGTTATATTTTTGCTAAAAAACATTATATTTTTTTTTGGATTGTTTGTAGTAATTTTTAATCTCAAACCTAGGATTATTTTCCTCGGTAATATATCTCGAGGGAAAACCCCCGAAACTTCCCCTCATTCTGAGGATGGTACCTAAGGTCAATCCAATATTATTAAGGGCATAAGGCCAAGTCAATAACAGGGCTCAAAGTCGTTACAACAATATACCCATTATGAGTTCAACTTGTCACTAACGAGAATAAAACCTGAGTGGGGAGGATAACACTTCATCCCACAACCTATTAGGTTAGACCCAATTGATAATCTCAAACCTAAACTATCAGATAAAATAGCCCATAAAATAAGGACAGTGAATTAACCTTCAAGTAAAGAGTAAAATTACTTGGCTTCAAAATTATAACGTAAATTGAATTTGCAATTTCTAACTTAAAATGAAAGATTTCATTAAAAAAACAACTCGCCTCGCTATGAAACCAAATGACATGAAAAGGTTTTTAGTTGGTGGACACAAAACATTCAAACGAAAACATAAATTTAAAGTTACTAAAAATGACAATGTACAAAATAATTTGTTTTGATTAATTAGCTTTACTCAAATGAATGTAAAATTCAAAACCAAAAATAAAGAACCAATTACTATAATCCCTATTAAAAAAAACTAATAACTAATAAAAATATACTATTAAAGAAATCTATATATTCAAAAATATAAAATAATATAACATACCTATACATTTTTATACAATTTCAACTTTTCAATAAATGATATCACCCTACAATAAGTATTCAAAAATATAAAATAATATAACATACCTGTACATTTCGATACAATTTCAACTTTTCAATAAATGATATCACCCTACAATAAGTATTATATGTATCTTAATTGGACTACACTTTCCAAATCCAACTACTTCTTTTACATCCCAACATTGATAAAATTCAAGTGCGCTTTCACGTCGATCAATGTGTTACTTATCTAGTGAATAAAGGGATTTGATGTTGGGAAAAACTATCATTATTTTAGTGAATGGAGGGGTTGATGTTGGCTCTAAAATGGGCATTATTTAACTATTTTCCATATCTATCTAATAAATTTAGAGTTAATTTTTTTTTTTTAATAATTATGCCATGTGATTATAAATGTATTAGTGGGTCTAATGATTAAGAGCATGTGTTTCCTCTTTGGAGGTCATAGTTTCAAATCTAAAGGGGGGTAGGGTATGTATACCTTCATAGACTTTAGTAACTTTAGTGATTATTTTTTCATAAGCATTAGGTTAAGCATGTAGTTCATTTCAATTTCATCATTTCTTAACCATAAACAAGAATGTTGCAGCAACCAAGATCACAAGAAGAAACACCATGCACAAGAACACAAGATATATCCTGGGAAACCCTTCTCAACAAGGGAATAAAACCCAGCCAAAGTATTTGTTATATTCTTCAAGAAAAAGACCTTTCACCACCAAGAATTGACTTAGCACACAAGAGGGTGCTTAAGCCCTAGAACTCTAGCACCCAAGAGAGGTGCAAACCTTTTGCCAAGAAGAAGTACTTGCTGAAATTTCCAAACACACAAGAAATATATGATTCTACAATGGAGAATCACCTCCTACTTATATTACACTTGTTCAATCAACAAAGGCGTCTTATTGGCTCAATAGGGCCGACCTCTCTAAGTCACTATATAATTTATTATTATTATAATAATTAATATGAATATGAATATGAATATTAACATTAATTATCTTTTACATTTATTCTTAAACATATTTAGGTGGGGTCGACCTGTACCCTTTACATGAAAATTAGGGTTACAGGTAGGTCTGACTCTTGAACAGTATATAGCAAAGGATCGGATACACCCACAAGTGCTCATCCACTAGGGGCACATCCACATGGATGTCATAGCTCTGATTCACTGCATTACATAGAAGAACCAGGTCTTCACATGTTCACATGTGCTCATCCATAGGCACATCCACTTTATAGATTTTCTTTCCCACTGCCACCGACAAGAGAATCATCTGGAGTCTTCTCGTCAACTCTGTTTCTCAGAGGAGGCTATCACATCATCTTCATTTCTTTTCACATGACGACGTGCCCAACACTTTTGGAATTTATCACGTTCACCTTGTGCTCAGCCACGGGCACGTCCTAACTCAACATATCACTTTTCCACCAGATGATCATCTGGAGTTCTTCTCACTCACGTCATGGAGGAGGTCATATCTATGTTCCTAGCTCTGCCTCAGGCATAAACCATGTACCCTTCTTAGGGTCTTTCTCTCAGGTTTGTAAGTTGAGAGAAAGAATCACATAGCTGCTATGTTCCACATCTCACAAGTTTGTAAGTTGGAGGATGTCTCCCATAGCTGCATTCATCAACACTCCCTCTCAGCTAGGGAGGCATTCTCCATCAGGCCAAGTTTCTCACGGAAATACTCGAACTTTGTCTTGGCAAGTGGTTTAGTGAAGATATCTGCAATTTGTTCATGAGTAGAAATATATTGTACATGAATTGTCTTCCTCTACACCATGTCTCTGATGTAGTGATTGATCAGGTGATCATGCCCTAAGTGGAGAAAATGCTCAAAATTGGAATTGCTCAGAATTGGTTGAAGTCAGAACGAATGGATAGGCCTCGTCGATACGATCCTGTTTCTGTGAACGACACGCAAAACCGACTCTGTATGCGAAAGTTATTCAAGTTTGAATATTCACTATTTCATTAAAAAAATAATAATAATAAAATAATATATATATATATATATATATATATTTGAAAAAAATGTGGTAGGCCCGGAGGCTGCCACGTGGCCTCAAGTTTGAAAAAGTTCGGAGTGAAAAATTATTTGGAGTTGGCAGGATTCGACCGCAAGTCGATGGGAGGGCAACCCCGAGACCTAACCGCCCGGGCTAGTGGTGGTTCTTACCTTTGATACGGCAAATTTTATTTAAAAATTTGAAACAAGTTTTGAATGGCAGTAAAAAAGGGGACCAGCCCCTAAGGACCAGCCCCCTATACACGAGACCACGAGCCCAAAACCATGGCCCATAGTCCTCCAACGGTTTCGGGAAGGCGGTTAGTGGAAGAACACATGTCCCGACGGTTAGTGGATGCCAAGGTTTTGGCTGACCGTTGGCTCAAACAGTTCGTATGGCGGTGGTTTAGTTGGTCTATGTGACCACTACCACTAACAATAAACTTCAATGCTAACAGTCCGACGATTTTTGGGCGGAGTCCGCCTTTTTTGGCGCCCATTTGCCATTTTTAGAAGTGCTAACTCCCGCTACTCCAAATTTGGTGGAGTTTTTTTGGCAAAAGAGGACAAAACTTGTTTTTGGCATAACTTCTTCTACTGGAAACCATTTTGGAGGAAATTTTGGTCGATTTTGGGTATTCTCAGGATTATGGAGCGACTGGAATAGGTTGTAGAGACAACATAGGTGTCGTTCAGCCATTTTTATGTCAGAGTAGCTTGAGGAGCCATCAGGGCCTTGAGGGAAAAGGAGCTGCATTGGATCAACCTTCACTGTTTTAGGTGAAAACAGAGTCATTTTAAGCTTCTTTCTGTATTCTGAATTCGTTTTCACAGCTGGTTTGGCATGTTTAGGCCTTTTTCTCATTGTAATACTATTTTGAGCATGAATAGATCAAATACATGCCCATTGGGAGCCTTGGACCCGACAGATGTAGCCCAGGAGGGGTGAAATGCCTCATCATGTGCTGTGTGTTTATGGCGAAATTATTTTGTTGTGTTAGACAGATTTAAGATTGTTAAACAATAAACTAAAACAATACTCCCTCACACAAAAAGTTTATAAACAGTGATTAAAAACACTTTGCATATTTATTTTCAATGGAAATGAATACTTTGAACAACAATACAAATACTTTCATTTTYAGATCAGATGATATCAGAGCTCAAGATTAGAGCTTTAGAAGCTAGAGTTTTTTACTCAGCATTGGTTTTGTGCAAAGATTAATTTACTTGTTTGCAAGTTTTCATGCTTACTAGGCTAAAACTCAAGAGAGGTGAAGGAAACTTGGTTAGTGCACAAACTAATCCACAGCCAAGAAGGGTCAGAAAACCACCTCCAAGAGCCTTAGAAGCAGCTTCAATCATGTCTTCAAGAGAAGGAGAAACTCCTGAAGAGATGGATCCCAAGGAGGAAGAACAGGTATTTCGGAAAGCTTTATTAGATATGACTGAAATGGTAAGGATCCTCTACCAAGAAAGAAATGATAGGATTGTTGGAGAAGGGTCTAAAAACCAGAAAGAAGGAGAGGGTTCCACAGGAGGAAA
>SNQJ01S0015782.1:21927-76291 GCA_010110895.2 Picea sitchensis
GACTACCCCCCTTGGCTTCGCTAGGAGTTGGCCTAGACGGAGGAGTTGAGGATTAGGTGACAACACCTTAACTCTCACTTGCCCCCAAGGACACACCGAGTGGATTGAAGATTTCTTCCACATCTCCCAAGTGTGTATAAGGCGGCAACAAGTCTCATATACATTTATAAGTATTATCCACATAATGATAGCTTGTCATTTTAGGTTGTACATACATCTCAATACTCTTATACAAATTACAACACAACTCAAAATAATATATATAATATATATTGTATTCTATCTTTTAAAAACTCCATGACCTTAAAAGTTACCCAATACTTATAATTTGTCACATGTTAAATGTAAATAATTCATCATTGTTAAGTGTAAAAATGAGGGAAACTAAATTTACTTTAAAACAAAATCATTTCTAACCTACAACACTGTAATAAATAACTAAAATTAATCTTAAAAACTCTAACACCTTAAAAGCTACCCAATACTTATAAAAATCATTTCAAACCTACAACCCTGTAATAAATAACCAAGTCACAGAGGGTCAAACTCATCAAGGTAAAAACTGAAAAAAAATTAATCTTAAAAACTTAACACCTTAAAAGCTACCCAATACTTATAATTCAACACATGTTAAATGTAAATAATTCATCAATTGTTAAGTGTAAAAATGAGGGAAAATAAATTTAATCTTCCAAGCAAAATAAGAGTTAAAATGAACAAAATCAAATCTACACCATACACCCAAGTAACACATGATCAAACTAGTCAAGGTTTAAAAATTGAAAAAAAATTAATCTTCTAATAAAAATAAAGACCCTAACAGAAATTCATTTTTTTTATTATTAAGTTAATTTATTCTTAAAATTTTTGTTTTCCATTTATGAATTCAATAAAAATTGCAAATACCTGACCTGACTATGTACCTGACTATTCAATAACAAATATCTGATTAAAAATAGTATAAAAGGTTAGAAACTGTGTACCGGAATGAGGCAAAACCCTTATTCTTCATCTCTGTCATATTAAAAAACAAACTTAATAAATAACCAAACTCACCCAAGAGTTTAGGGTTAAAAATTAAAACAAAAAAATTATTCTGAAAATAAAATGTTAAAATGAACAAAATCGAATCTATATCGTGTGTTAGCCTAGCCGTAAAATAATAATAGATCGTGCTTTGCTTAGTCACAAGATTCCTGTTTTTTCATTATTAAATTCGTATGCCTGTAAAATTATTTTGGTTACCACTCGAGGCATTCAATAAAATTAGCAAATATAAAAAAACTAACTTTATGATTCAAAATCACATACGGAAACCCTGTTAAAACAAAATTCAAATGATACGAAAACTCCACAAGAGATAATTGACTTTATTATGTCATGTCAAGAAAAAAAAAGGACAGAAAGGGAGATAAAATTAAAGAGAAATAAGAATGTTTCCCTGTATGTATGCCAGTAGCCGGAGACGACGAATAAGAAAAGATTTGCTCAACTCCTGGACAAAATATTTAATCAAATGTAATCTTCTCCATCTCGTCTCGCCAGCGTTTACGCTTTATCGAAATCCAGTATCATGAATTCCAAATCGGTCTGCCAAACTATCCAAACATGAAAAGAATAAAAAAGAAAAAAGAAAATATCAATCAATTAACCAAATACAACAAAAAAAAACCTACAGAGAAAATGAAAAATCAATTCAATATAAATAACAACATTTTTAAATAACAGTTTTAGTACTTAATGTTTTCTTTTTATGTGTCAACATCATGCAGGGTTCGTTGTTTTCTCTGTACCTTCATGGCCAAGAATCTGTACTTTCATGTACAAGAATGAGGCGAAGATTGTGGCTGTAAGAACTGCATATCAGCTAACTCCACAGAAAATGATGGACTTCATTCATCATCTTTGTCATCCCATCTCTGTAATTTCACAGTAAATCAACCAAACACGGCAGGAGAAGCCAATTTAGTGAAGATGTGTTTTCCAGTTTTGCAAATTTCGCGAAGATATATTTTCGAAAAACCGGAAGTGTATTTATTTGAGTTAAAAGAAACACAATGAATACGTTTCATGTCTAAGAATGAGGCGAAGATTGTGACTGTAAGAACAGCATATCAGCGAACTCCACAGAAAATAATGGACTCCATTCTTCATTTTTGTCATCCCATCTCTAAAATTTCACAGCAAATCAACCAAACACTGCAGGAGAAGCCAATTTCGTGAAGATATATTTTACAGTTTTGCCAATTTCGCAAAAATATATTTTCGGAAAACTGAAAGTGTATTTATTTGAGTTAAAAGAGACACAATGAATACGTGCAAGCTGCTAGGGGGCCATAAAAATGAATTAACCACTTATACTCATGCATGCGGGAGTCGTACCCGGAACCACCTGAAAAACGAATCAATACGGAATGCGTAATACATATCGTTTGTATTTTTTAAAGAAGTTTTTCATGTTTTTTTGTTTTTTTCATATTTTATAAATACACATTAAGTCCCAACACCAAACACTGCAGGAGAAGCCAATTTCGTGAAAAATATATATTTTTCAATTTTGCCATTTTCGGGAAGATATATTTTCGGAAAACTGGAAGTGAAAGTGTATTTATTCGAGTTAAAAGAGACACAATGAATACAAGCCCACCTGAAAAACGAACCAATACGGAATTACATATCGTTTGTATTTTTTAGGAAGTTTTTCATGTTTTTTTTTGTTTTTTCTTAATATTTTATAAATACAGATTAAGTTATCTATGTATTAGATAGGCCCACACTCTCTATCTTCTTGATAAGCAAGATTCTCTTTCTGAATTTACCATCTGGATAGGTCACGTTTGCACTCTCTATCATCTTGATACGGCACCTTTTCTTTCTGAATTTACCACTGAATTTACCACTTCAAGGAATGATTGCCAGGAAGAAAGAAGGAGTAACCTTGTATATGACCTATCAATAAGAAATCTGCGTAATCTGCATAATATTGTAAATAAAAGGGTTTGTTAAAGAGTTATGAAACTACCATTGGATAATAGCCAGCTCGAGGATAACTGTAGCCTCCGGGTTACCTATTTCAATATCCATATGCCTATTGAGTACCAACAACAAGGACTTCCGTAAGAGGGGCGGAGGCATAGATAGTTTACCTTGAAGCAGTAAATAGATGATGGATGATGCCGGCCGGCCTCACGATCGTCAACGAACCTGGCGAAGAAATGCTCCATTTCTTTCCTGCTTCAACTTGCTACGGGCTAAAGGTAGAGATTTCTATTATTATAAACAATAATACATATTAATGTTCTGTGCATATTTTAGATGAATCTATTTAATATTTAAATAATTTTAGATAATTATTATTAATATAGATTTGTTTTAAATTATATATTTAATATAAAGTATAAGTATTATTGATAATGATATTGATATGTATTATTTTAATATTATATTTATTATTGATAATATTTATATATATTTATTTTAATTGTATGTTTATTATTGATAAAGAGCATATATGTTATAAGTAGGAATTGAAATTAGGTGGGTAGGAAAATCTTGAATCTACCAATCATTAGGACTAAAACCAATTACATGGTGAGTTTATCTACTTATCCCAATAAATGTTGTCTATTAAGTAATTATACATGAGTGAGTTAGAAATAACTTAAAGAACACATATGTCACAAGTGGGAATTGATACTAGGTGTGTGGATAACCTTGACTCCACCCACCATTAGGACAAAACCCAAATTCAATTAACTTTTTAACTTATAATGTTGAGTTTAAATGATATAAATTCAATTAACTTTTTAACTTATAATGTTGAGTTTAAATGATATAAAAATAATATCTAATATCTTGCACTGAGGAAACCTCTATATACTTAAATAATAAGAGTCAAGGGAGCTCTAACTGGGTAGTTCATAAGGCACAATACTTGCTAAGGTTTTGCAAATGGGGTAGCAAGCTAAGTGGGCTTGATTGTGGGAAAAACTCCATAGTTAAGCGCGCTTGAGCCAAAGGAGTCTTGGGATGGGTGACCACTTGGGATGAGTGCTAAGTGGACTATTCAAATCATGAGAATTATTGGTCACTTGAGATTAATACTCATGAATATGGGTCATAGATTAATGACTTACACTACGCACTTAATCCAAAAAATAATATCTAATATCTTGCAGTGCGGAAGCCCCTATATACTTAGATATAAAAATAAACAATTTTCTATATAAAATATAATATTAATAATTATTATTAATAGTAAAAATTATTTACATTCATTTTGATATCATTTTAATTTCATATTTATTAAATAGTTATAACTCTCATATATATTTATTAAATAATTATAACTTTCATATATATTTATAATTATAAATGTTATTCACATAATAATATCTTATCATTTTAAATTATACATATACCTCAATAATCTTATACAAACTTCAAATCAATTCAGAATAATATATTTATATATATATATATAATATGTAAATTATTTTATTTTTTTAAAACACCTTAAAATTACGGATTACCCATAATCCATTCATTCATTTAGATAAAATAAGATTGTGGCGGGCAAGATTAGGGCCTCTTCTATTTGTGTTTGGTCGTACGTAGTTCACCGTATCATCGGATGTTATTATGTTCAAGTACCATCTGTGCAGGTAATTAGACCTATGGTTAATAAGAGGGTATTTTCCATACGTATAAATTTATTTTAAAACAAACTCATATCGAACTTACAGTACCGTAATAAATAACCAAACTGCTAGATCGTAATAAATAACCAAACTCACCGTACGAAAGACCGATCGTAATAAATAACTAGACACACCCAAAATTCCTTCAGACCGATAAATAACCAGATCGTAATAAATAACCAAACAAACCCAACGCAAAACTCGTTCAGGGTTAAAAATGAAAAAATAAATTAATCTTCCCAGGAAAATAAGATGTTAAAATGAACCAAAAATCTAATACACATTTACAATCGCTTGTTAGCCAGCTTTGCTTCGTTACATAGATTCGTGTTTTTTATTATTAAATTCATCTGATTGTAAAATTTTGGTTACCATTAAGTGATTCAATAAAAATACTCAGGAATTCAATAAAATAATAAATATGTAAAAACTAATTTTATAATTCAAAATTGCGTACAGAGTTAGAGATTGTGTACAGGGTTAGAGATTGTATACCGCAATGAGGAAAAACCCTCCGCACGAGATAATGGACTTGTTAGAAATTGTATACCGGAATGAGGAAAAACCCTCCGCACGAGATAATACTCAGGAATTCAATAAAATAATAAATATGGAAAAACTAATTTTATAAATCAAAATTGCGTACAGGGTTAGAGATTGTGTACAGGAATGAGGAAAAACCCTCTGCACGAGATAATGGACTTTATTTTTCATCTCTGTCATGTCAGGAAAGAAAGGACAGAAAGACTTACAAAATTAAAGAGAATGTGTACCTGCATGCCAGTAGCCGGAGACGAGGTTATACGACCACTGCGAATCCGGAAATAAAAAAAGATTTAACTCCGGGACAAAATATTTAATCGAATGTACTCTTCTCCATCTCGTCTCGCCAGCATTTACGCTTTATTGAAATCCAGTAAGGGTTTCATTGATCTTCTCCTCTGCATCCGGCAACAAAATAAAACCGGTCGGCAAAACAAACATGCACAAGGAAAAAATGAAAAAGAAAAGAAAGATCAACCAATACACCAAATACAATTAAAAAACCGATAGAGAAAATGGAAAATCAACCAGCATGGCCACGCTACAGATCAAACAAATAACAAGAAGAAAAAACAAGACAAGCCAATGGCGAACACCAAAGAAGTCGAGATGAAACTACATCTGTGTTTGTTTTTAAATGGTTTTATATACGCTCCATTTCCAACGGTCACCGACTATCCTCTGATCTAAATTATTTTTAAGTTCAATTTAAGTTTTTTTGACGCCCGCTTTTTTCTGACCGTTTTTTTCTGATTTCAAATCCACCGCCGATGCTTTGGCAACATCTATGTCAAATTACAATGTGCAGACATTCTAATTTGAAAGTTCAATTCTAAAGATATATTTAATTAGACAAATTTTGGTATGGTTTCAATTCAATCGTTCAACGCATTTTAATAAAATTTTCAACCAATGTTGTCATATCCATATTTGTCATTATCATTTAGTAAAAAGTAAGCTCAACCATACCCCGCTCGGAAATTTTGCAAATATTTCATAGTACCATGAAATTGGTTATATTTCTTTGTAAATTGCATTATTGAGTTTTAATGTTACAAGCATAAATACGAATGATTTTAGAATAAGATAAAGATTTATTTTTATTTTTTTAAATTTTAATATAATATAACTTAATTTATTTATATATTAATATTTGATAAAAATTAAAGTTATCGTGTCATTATCATTTAGTAATACAAGTAAGCTTTTTTTTTATAGTACCATTATAATGTTTATATTTTTTTATAAATTGCATTATTAAGTTTTAAAGTTAGAAGGAATGATTTTAGAATAGGATAAAGATTTTTTATTTTAGTATAATTTAATTTAATTTATTTATATATTAATGTTGGTTAAAAGTTATAATGTTTATATTTTTTTATAAATTGCATTATTAAGTTTTAAAGTTAGAAGCATACATAGGAATGATTTTAGAATAGGATAAAGATTTTTTATTTTAGTATAATTTAATTTAATTTATTTATATATTAATGTTGGTTAAAAGTTAAAGTTATCAAAGGATTAAAAGGAAAATAATATGTAAAAATAATTAGGAGAAGGGAAAAATGTATTTTAAGGGGAAAATGATATAAAATAAATAAAAAGAAAATAAATACAAAACACTGGTTCAACAAGATGGGGAGTAATGAAGAAGTTCAAGAAGGAGAAGGTTCTTTAGCCAAACCTTGTTGTTCTAGAGAAGCACTTTAAACGTTCAAGGGAGCTAGGAAATGCATGATGGGTGTGAGGTTGTGGCATTGATTGTGTTTATGATACGTGAGCTTGTAAGTTGGTATGGGGACTCTTCCTCATGGTGTCGGAGCACTAGAAGTAAGAGGTAATCAACCTAGTGCATGTTGGTTTCGAGAATTGGCCTTTGATAAGTCGCCAATGAAGTTGGTTTCGGGAATTGGCCTTTGATAAGTCGCCAATGAAGGTTGAACATCTCTCTCAGAGGAAGAGAGTTGAGCATCTTTGGTATTAATAAGCCATGCGAATCTAGAGAGAACCAAGTGAATCTATGAAGAGACAAAAGGACTGTCCTCTAATATCATAATAGAGAAAACATCAGAATACAAAAAGGACATTACTCTTCGGATTAAGGAGATGATTTGTGAAATATTCTTCTCCCAATGAATATGGTGATCAATATCATTGCAAAGATAATGGGAGTAAACTCTAAGTTGGGAGAGAGGGACCCTCATGATGCAAAGAAACGAGAGTCTTATGTACCCCAAGCATTGAATGAACCCATCACTACACTGAAGATACTAATGCAAGTAATGTTGAAGTTTGAGAGGAAGAACTTATTTATCTCAAACCATGTGGACCGAAGGTAGACTCTATAGATCTCAATACCTTTGTTTATCTCGCCCTTGGAGAGATAAACAACATCCACTGAAAAGTCAATGAGGTGAAGCAATGAAGAGGTTCTCGCATACCAATATGAATCAATCCCATGTTCTCCCTACTCCATAAGGTTTTGAGAACAAGATACGGATATCTAAGAAGATCACTTTATGAGTGTCCCTTCCATTTTAGCCTTGTATGATTCATTGTTACTAGAGGAAAGATCATTGAAGCAATAAGTGGGACTAAGTCAAATTCTGCAAGAATAATATCACCAGGGATTGATATCTTGGCATGAAGATGTTTGGATAAGATAAAATATGATTAGAAAAAAGAGAACATCCAAATATACACATGAAAAGTCTACTTAACCATTATACATTTATAAAACACTTTTAAAAACTTAAAAATTTAAAATAAATTTTCAACTAACAATCATCTAAATAAAAATACTTATTATTTTAAAGAAGCAAAAATTATTGAAAAGTGACCAGCAATCATAAATTGTTACTGTTTAAAAAAACGTTATTATTTCGAAAACAGATGCAAAAATTATTGAAAAGTGACCAGCAATCATAAATTGTTACTGTTTAAAAAAACGTTATTATTTCGAAAACAGATTATACTTTTTATACTATTTAAAAAAACATTATTATTTTTAAAACATGTTATACTGTATTTTTTCTTTGGATAATAAATTTTATAAAAATATTTCCTTTATGGCATAATTCTTCTAAGATAAAAGTGGCTTTTACTTTCAACAAAATTTTTGTTTTTAATAACTTCCAAGGCTGTAAATATTTTGGAATTTAAATGCGTTAATTTTTAGATAAGTTTAGATAAATGAATTTTTTAATTTTTATTTTAAAAATTTGATGGGACAAAGTGCCTTAATATAGAGAAAGTTATATAATTGATATAAAATTTAATTGTCTTAAAATAAATTTATTTTAATTCAAGAGTTATCAAATACTTAAATAGATTAAGAAAAAAATTAAGATGTGACTGTTTCCCTACTTTAAATTAAAAAGGACGTGTGTCTTTCTTTTTATAAATACATTAAAGATTGATAAAAAAAAATTAGCAGTAGTCTAAATGTGCTAAGCTTTTTGAGTGGTTAAATATGTATAATCCAAGTGTTATAGAGGTATTTCAGCAAGTTGAATCCATTTCTCCATTCAAAAATGCAATTTAAACAATAGAAAGTTATGATTTTGTGCAGATTTATGTTGTGAGATTCCCACTAAGAGGGGAAAAACATAGAACATTGAGAAGACACCATTTTTTTTTATAGCATATTCTATTTTATTTTTATATTTTGATCAAAAAAGAAAATTACATATTCCATCCATACAAGATTATTTTTATTTGAATTATAATATTATCTTAGGTCAACTTATACCACATATCACATAAGTGTAGGGATAGACATTACACATCTTTCTCATACTTAGTTGTAAAATGCACTTAGCTTATTTTGTTGCAATTTTACTGGGCCAACTTAGGCCATGTGTCACATCATCTTTACACACAAACATTACAAATCCACTTCTGGATTGTACAATCGTAGTCTAAACATTCTAAAAATTGGCTCTTTTTCGATTGCTCAAAATAACAGGAAGGAAAGTCAATTTTCTTTTACTTGAAATCCAACAATGTGGATTGATGTAAATATAAATATCATTCAGTAGCATTGCAAAACCTAGTTATAAGAGGAGTATTTGAGGGCATTCAATCCATTTATGCATTAAAAATAACAATTTCAACAATCCAAAATTACAATTTCAGCAAAGATTTTATGGCCAAATTACAGTGATGGAAAATTGGAAAAGGTCAACATCGTAGAATGATTATCCTTCTTTGAGTTGTCTAATACACCTCACTTGTATCACTATTTGTTGATGAAAGGTATAAATTCTTCAAATACCTTTTTATATCACACAACCTAAAATGAAATATAGTTGTTGTAAGCTTACCATTTCTTCAACCAACGTGCATTGTTAAAGCATTCCATTCTATAACTTTATTTATGAATGTCATGGCCAACCTTGAGTCCACATAATCTAGTGGATTATTCAATTTGCAAGCATGATGGGCGGATGGTCCTTTAAGATTGCTCATAGTAATACGTTTTGATTGAATAATTTAATTGTAACAATGTCTAAATAATTTAGTTTTTTATTATATTTCATTTCACTGAGCTCCATTGGATTATGGAATTTTTCTAAATATGAAATCAATGTCAAATGTGTTGGTTATTATTTGAGTTTAAATTGATAATAGTCATTGAACAAATTTGAAGAGTCACTCTTAATTTCAATTTAAATGTTAGATGTAACTCTACAAAAGTAGCTAAATTTTAATCGACAATAGTAAAATAAGTACATGCTCCATAAAAAAAAATGTTAAATAAAATATTTTCCTTCCAATTTTTTACAATGTTAATAATTAACCAACCTTAAATAAATAACTTACAAATTCTATACAAACTAATAATAATCGAAGAACAAATATTTATGCATGAGGTGCATGTGAAAACATTTGATCTAGCAAAAACATGGTGGGGTGACCGGTTAAGTAAACTCTAAAGCCCCTAAAATTAGGGTTAGGGTTTTGATAGAACCTCAAGATGTCATCGTGTCTAACCTTTGCTTACTAGGATGAAAATAAAGTTGCAAGAAGAGAAATTGATCCTAAGCTTCTAGGGTTTGATGGAAGGACACGATGAATTCAAGAACTTGAATGCTTTCTTTTATGGATAAGGTTAGGGTCTAATCTCCCAGAAATGGCTTATATTGGGGTTTATTTTGGTGCATTCAATAGATTCTGGTATATGAGGGAAGGGTGTATTTTCTGCAATTGAAATCATCTTGAGTTTTGCAAAAATGGGTTATTTCTTTTTTTAATGTTTTAGTAGGGCCTCGCAATAAATAGAGGTTTTTATGGGTGTTGTCTAGTCTTTGGTTGTTGAAACTACAAGTAAAGAAGTGATGCATCTATGAAATGAATGGTCTAGTTCTAGAGCAATAGATGTGAGTTTTCAACTTTAGACCACTAAATTTTGTTCACATGGGAAAGTAACAAGACCTGAAGCTAAAAATATTGAGATTTAATGAAATCAACATGTGCAAAACACTGTCACAGGCATTCATTCATCACAATTTTGAATCTATTTGACAATGATGGGGGATAAGTTATCAAGGCGTGAATGGTGATGATGGAGGACAAAGGAGTTTAGTATTCAACCAATCCGAATGAGGATCAACCAATCTAGGAAACACCTTGATTCAGTCTACTTGACATTCAAATAGGGTCAATGAAGAGGAGATTGGAGGGGGTGCACCCACCTGAGGAAGTCACACTGGAAATTCTAGGAGAGTTGGGTCGGGTTTTATCCATTGATGGTACTCAAGGTGAACTATAGTCAGAGACAAGGGTGAATGATGGATATGGAGAGCTTCCAAGGGCCTTAACGACGCATTTTCTATCCCACCTATGGTGTACCGAGATTTGGATACAACAGATCTCCAATAGATTGTCCCTAACATTGAAAGTGATGGAGCCATTAATCAAGTGAATGGCAGTGACAAAACATTTATTCCCCTGACGATTCTTTATAGAGATTTGGAACTACATCTCTACAAATCGTCAGAGAATGTAAATGATTGACAAGAGGCAAGGTTTATTAACAAACATTTGGACATTAGCTCAACAACTATGGAAGCAAGAAGCTTAGGGAAACCCTTACTAGAAAGAGGAAGGAAAACAAAGAGGAGGAAATGCATCTAGAAAATGCATGAGCCGGTAAGTATAAGTTTGGGTTCCAAAACTAGGTTAGGAACTAAAAGAGAAAGCAGTAGTTGGTCATTGTTCAAGAAATAAGATGTCATGAAAGTGCTTAAAGAACCAGACGAGGTTAAATTTTTAACCTTTAGTGGGTTTTTCACCATGCATAATGACCTTGGAAAAGGGACAGTTGGTCTGGGTTTTTAACTCAAGTGGAGAGTTAAGTAAATTCTTGTAGAACGAGTGTAAATGGGGTGCCCAAAATCTTTTCCTAAAGAAGTGGCATGTTGATTTTGACACCAGAATGACTCAAGTGGACATACTTTCATTTTGGATTCAAATACTTGAGCTACCTATTATTTTATGGTCAAAGACTGCATTTGCAAAAATAGGGAATTCCTTTGGTTCATATTATGAAGCTAATTTATCTTTTTGAGATACTGGATACTTTGGGATGGATAGAATACTGGTGGGTCTAGAAACTAGCAAAGGCCTGGTAGAGGAACTAATTATTCATAAAGGTTAAGATGTTATCAGTTAACTCTTGATTATTAAGGTATACCCTTCAAATGTGGATGATGTCACAACTATGGACACTTAGTAGTGGATTGCAATTACCCTTTGTGGTAGAAGGTATGGGCTTAGAGGAAGAGTCATCAAGCACTAGGAGTGATATTGTCAAAATCCCCTCAAATTACTCTAAGGGTAGAAGTTCTAACTAAAAAGAGGCATTTGGAAGGACCCTCGGTCAAGATACTAGAGCCAGCAAAGCAACCCTTGGCCTCAGGTCTCCTCAAGGAACATAGCATGGTAACTATCAATGAAAACAAGGATTGAAAACCTCTTTTGGGTAATTCCCCATAATTACCTTCCCCTTGTAAAAGGAAATATTCAAATAATTTGGTTTTTGCACCGTTTTTGGAATTTGGGGGTTGGAGGAAGAAACAAAAGGCCCGGAGTTTATCAATGAATTTCTCCTAGCCTATTAGGCATTAACAAACTTATGCCATCAACCCTTATCCCCTACCTATAATTGAAAAGGCCCTGTTAAAATAAGAAAGCTAGGTGGGGACTCCTAAAAACCCTAAATTGGAATATGAGCCTAGGGGATCCTCATGGGACTCTATACAAATGGAAACTTCAAAATATAACCTTTGAACTAGAAGCAAAGGAATCCTAGAATTCCCTTAAAAAGTGGTAGGGGGTTAGGTTTCTTTTATGAAAAAAACCAGAAGCTAACCCGGAGATGGAGAAATCCCTTTATGTCCATGGCATAGAGATAAGAATCATTCAAAGTTAGATGTGGGAAACAATTATCTCTAATTGGGGATATTAGATAATATACCCCAAGAGAGGGGCTTAAATGATCTTCATAGCTCTCAATTGTCAAGGGTTGACCAATCCTTGAAAGAAAGTATCCATCAAGAAGCTTATAAAGACATTAACACCTTCTATTATCCTTCTTCAAGAGATAATGATGGAGGGAGAAAAATTAATTCAAGAACTGTCAAAAGTTATGATCAGATGGGATTTCTATTACATTAATGCTATTAGGATATTTGGTGGGAATATAACTGGATGGAAGAGGTATTTGTATACCTATGTAACCCTTGGGCCTTTCCTACAGGTCTAGTGGTAGCTTTTTTCTCAATGGATTTGGGGAAATAAATCATTGTCCTAAATGTTTATGGTCCCTACTCTGATTGTTATGCACCAAGCAACCAAAATAGCATAAAAAGAGAGAGATAAAAATCAACTCCACACCTTGAGAAAGAGATAAGAATGAATGTGAAGCCTCTTTGAGGAGGAAACCTCCTTTTACAATAAAAAAATTGTAAGAGATGAGATGATTCTAATACTAGGTCTCCTTGGTATATATAGAGGAGATAAATGGTATAATTATAATTAAAGGGTCTAGCTGACAACACTAATATAACAATAGAAATGTAATAACTCAATATCTAGGGATTAACATGGGTCTTTGTGCTTAGCATGGGGCTTTGTCTAGGGCTTAACATGCCCCTCCCCTTCAAGCAAGTGTTTCCCTTAGCATTTGATTAGTTGCAGATGTTTCAGTACAAAGAACTCATCTTCCCATGTTGTCTCTTCTACATGTAGGCTCTTCCACTTAATGAGGTACTCAGTAATTGCTCGATTTCATAGTTGCTTAATCCTAGTTTCAAGGATTGTTTATAGTTCTAGTATGATTTTTCCTTCCTCATGTTGAGATTTGGGTACCTTGGAAAGTGGTCCCCTTGTGTCTGTAAGCTTCTAAAAACACGTGGGAAGTACTTTGTACCTTGTACTATGTACTTTATGTCTAATTTCACTTTGACTTAGGAGATTTAATTCAAAAGTGAAATTTGGCCATTTTAGCCTAAAATGAAAATTAATTCACTTTGTGGGTGGATTAAGAGACATAAAGTGAAACTATGGAAACTTAGGTAAAGTGGGTTTTGAGTTGAGATTTACTTGATATGATCTCAACCATTGACTTGGGATGAGATGAGATGATCTCATCCACCCACTTTTTAGGTTTCTTCATGCATCCTTAAGGAGGGGGCATAGGGCAAAGGAGAGCTCAATTCTTCACTTGAGAGGAGAGGAGAGGAGAAGGAGAACTTGGGTGCAAATCTTGAGGAGAGGAGAGGAGAAGGAGAACTTGGGTGCAAATCTTGAGGAGAGGAGGGAACACAAGGTAGAGGGTTTGTCCATTAAGGTGAGGGAAGGCGCAATGCTTGGAGGAGGTGATTCCATGGAGGAGGAGGCATACACATGAGCATAGGCACATTCTTTACTTGAGGGCGCACTTGGAGGAGGAGAGGTGTACATCCTTGTAGTGGGAGCACTTCATACATGAGAGGAGTTGTGTAGGAGGAGGGGCGCACTTGTTGTGAGGATAGATTAGAAATTAGCCAAGGGTGCACATTCATGGAGGGAGTTCTTGCTAGAGGAGGGGCGCACCAAAGCTAGGTGCGCACCAAGCCATGGAGGAGGGCGCACTTGTGTAGAGGGCACAATCTTCAAGGGAAGAAAGAAAGGGTTTCACAAAGCTTCAAGTGGGTAAAGGAAAAGGTCAAGGCATCTCATCAGTCAATGCAAAGGCTCAAAGGAAAAGGCACAAAGGAAAAAGACAAAGGCAAGCAAAGGAAGAAAGGCACACCAAGGCAAGGGGTGCCTTACTTTAAGAGGCTAGCAGGGAGGTCTTCAAGGAACTCCAATGCATCCGCGAGTAGTTTCTATTGTACCAGGTTCACTTGTATATGTTTAATCTGTTGTACATTTTTCTTTGATGCCTTCTATATATATCTTATCCAAACTAGTTTTCCCCATGGAGGGGTTTTTCCAGGGTCATGTTGACCAAAAACATATGTGTCAATTTCATGCATGCTTAGAAGTGTAGATCAACATTTTAAAGTTAAAATCTCTAGAGGCAGTGTTATTTGTTTTGATGTATATTTCATGTGCTAATATTGAGAAAATAAAACACTTGCAAGGGCACTTCAAAAGGACACTTAACCATCAAACTATTGAGCTGAAAGTTGGTCACTGTTTGTTGTCCTAAAAATGCAGCAAGGGACAACCACGGAGTTGAAAATTAGAGCCAAAATTAAGGTCAAAGACAGACCTTAGTTGGCATCCTCATAGGACCTTGTAATTTCTACATGGTATCAGAGCTTCAGGGAGCAAGGGTGCTTAATTTCAGTGGATATAGCTATATTTGAGGAGGGCGCACCATGCTTGGGCACATCTCTCACTCTTCGACTTGTGTGGCAACTTGAGACATGCTTCTATTGTATCAAATTTATTTGTTTCATGTACTTGTTGTATTCCACCTTCTATTTTCCACATATATATACTTCCATTCCAAACTGGTTTTCCCTGGGGGGGGTTTATCCAGGGTCATGTTGACCAAAAATACTTGTGTTCACTTTCATGTATGTTAGAGTTTAGAACAACATTATTTCAGCACTAAAATATCTCTAGGTGTGTTATATAGATTACGGTATGCATGTGCTAACATCTTGTGACAAAACTACATGCTAGAGCACCCATTTAGCCTATGTAACCGTAACGAATCAATGAAAAAGTTATTGAACAATTTGTTGTCCTAAAACAACAACAAACCATTGTTAGACAGTTGAAACTTAGAGCCAACTTGAGGTCAAAGACAGACCTAGTTGGAAGCTTGATAGGACCTGGAAAATCTTCATGGTATCAGAGCCAATGGTGGCTTAGATTTGTTGATTTTTGAGCATTTTCATGGACAGTTCAGGGCAGATTTTTGGATAACGTGTTGATAGAGTTTGTGGATAGCTTATGGGAAGATTTTTTGGATAGTTCAAGTCTGATTTTTTACACTTGTGGACAACCTCTTTTCACACCTACATGGATAGGAGTGAGGTTGTATTTCACGACCTCTTTTCACACCTATATTGCTAGGAGTGAGGTCGGTGTTCGTTTTCCTCTTTTCACACCTGTGTTGACAGGAGTGAGGCAAAGTTCCTTTACATTTGCAGCATCAGTTTGAGTGCAGAGGACATTGATTTCATCATCTCAGATGCATGTGGAGGATAGGCTAGTTGGAGCTAGCAATTGGTCGCCTTGGAAGGTGTGGATTGTCTTTGTCTTGGAGGACCTCGAATTATGGGATATAGTTGAGGCACCTGTGGTTGTTCCTCCTGCCACTGCTCCCATCTTGTTAGAAGAGTTCGGGAAGAGGAACAACAAGGCAAAGAGGACGATATGTGATTCAGTGCGAGATCACATCATTCCCCACTTAACTAGGAAAGCTTGGGCATTTGAGATGTGGGCATCTCTATGCAAACTTTATGAGAGATCTAATGAGACCCAAAATATGGTTCTTCGTGATCGACTCAGGGGCATTTGCATGCTCCATGATGAATTGATTACTTCTTTCCTTGGCTGATACACCCAGATTAGAGACAATCTTGGAGCCGTTGGAGAGGTGGTGGACCCAGATTTTATGGTGAGGACAACCTTAAACAAATTTACCAAACCATGGGGTCCATTCGTTTGTGGCATTGGTGTCAAGGAGGTCATGCCTGTTACCCCCCATTTTAGGGATAACTAAGGAGATTATGTCTCGAGTCCCACAGGTCCTAGACATGGAGTATCGAGAGCCAGATCGACTTGAGCATGGCCCTGGAGGGCCCATCTTTGTTTTTCTTCAACGCATCCACCTTGTCAGCAACAACAACATCCATCACCTCGGCCTGGTCCTGTAGCAGAAGTGGATCTTGCTCCATGAGGTAATGAGTCTGGGTATCATGGTATGTGTCACTCTGATCCTCAAAAGCTTTGAATATGTGCATTTGGTTCTTTTTGTTTCTAACGGGTGCTTGGATCTTATACTTATCCACTTGACCATGTCTGGGGGAAATGACAAGATGCCCCAACAAGACTGTGACCATAGGTTTTGAGTTTCCACTGGGGGGATTCATGAAAAGTCATCATTCGATCCCATCATACTTACCACTTTCCATCTTATCTCCCGCTCATCCATCCCATTACATTGGTTTGGGCATTGGGTTGGCCAATTATTTAAGGGTTTCACCTTACCTTGTGGGAAGAAGGGGCTAAAGGCCCAGACGGTAAAAGCATTTGGAAAAATATAAAAGCCTAAAAATAAAACCTCGAGATGCTTCACCCAAGGATCCCCGAGAAAGCAGTAAAAGGCTTCTCAACAAGAAACAAGAGGGACCCAAAAAAATAATAAAACAAGACCTAGTTAGAGGATAGGGGGTCTCATCATGAGCCAGCCTATTAGGTCCATGGGCATGTAGCGGTATGCCACTACTAGTATCTGGTTACCACGCCAGGGTAGTGGATCTTGGTGGCATAGCCAAGAGAAATGGGGTCTCATCACGAGCCAACCTTCTCATTTTCGTGAAAGTGCTTGTGGGTAACATTGCCACCACTGGTCACCATGCCAGGGCAGTGTCCCCTGATTAGCTTCTTAAAAGAAAAAAGCAATAAAGAATAAAGAATAAAAGGCATGAATGGCCTCAGAAACACTTGCATCCAAGACAGGTGTAGCTCACCCTCTACAAAGGCACCCACAGGTCAGCCATGCAGTTCCTTGCTATCACTACACCCTTTGTCCAGACATCCATTGACCACCACACCCACTAACATGACTTCGATTTGATCTTTCCCGAAAACATCCCACATCTAGTGAGCATTAGCCCAATAGTACGCCCTTTCACTTCTTCCAAACTTGGCTTGCAGATTTGTGTAATGTCTTTGAGCACTTGACTAGGTAAAAGGGGTTTTATGCACATGTTTAATAAAATTGATGATTGTATGTGATTGACATTGTTATGATCCCTGTGACTTATGAGCCCATGGAGGGCGTATCTGTTGATGTGAAGGATCATACCCGATGAACAGGTACCATCTTGGGCAGGTGCACATGGGGAGATGATTAGTTTAGACCTCCATGGGGTTGGAATCCCATCAGATGGATGTTGAGACCCCAGTAGGGGGCATAGACATATAAGAGGGATTGCACCGGAGAAGAGTGGGACATTCCACCAGAGGCAACCCGATAGAGCCTTACCCAGGGGGGTTGTTCCCTGTCCACTTGGACGTTGGCCTTGGGAGGCCCATGACATCACCCAAGATGCCTATGACGTCATCCAACATTTATGGACGTTTTGGGAGGCAGTGGTGGCAACTTGGAGAAGCCTAAGGAGGGATAAAAAAATTCTCCAGGAGGCCAATGCTGCCCTAAAAAGGGATAACGTCACCCTAGAAAGGTCATGATGTCTTTACTTTTGCTTGATTAGGGTTTAATTTATGACATTTAGTGTAAAACAATATTATTATGTATTTTGGCCATGTCGGCCTTTTGGTGACCTAAATTTAAAATAAGGTCATTGCTATTGTATAAGTAAGAGAGAAAAACTCTCTCATGAGTCCTTGATTATATGAAGTACTAACCAAGCAAGTGATCTTGCGCATGTATAGTTTTCTTGTTGCTTTGTCTCATGCAGGTACACTTTTTGGTTATTATTTATGTTTATTGGCTGATTAGTCGGACTTTCTGATCGATGGTGACTTGTGAGGGGGGAAATTTTACTTAACCTTTCAAGCCTTTGCCTTCTCAAAACCCTAGGTCACCAGGGACGTCCCCCCTGGGCCTACCACCCTAAACAAAAAGAGTTATCCTATCGAGGTGACAGTGATAGGATAGTCTCAGTTTTTCTAGTTTGCCTTCCTTCTATCCACCCTTTACTCCAACTACAAACTGTGCGATAACATTTCGGTGCCATTGCCGGGGAACACTGAGTCAATTCTCCTCAAAGATGACACTTTTTCAGTAAGCCTTTCCTCAACAATCTTTATCTTACAAGCTTACATGGCGAATCTAATAAGGGTGATTCCCTTATCTCTTTTGATAATTTCAAAGAAAATTATCTGGCGACTCCACAATGACGACCCGTAGTGGGCGTCAGTACATACCTCCTTCTACTACTGTGGTCTCTACAAATCCTGTTACCCCCGTAATTTCTCCCAAATGGTCTCATAAAGAACTCTTTGGCTCTTTGGACTTAGCTAACACCCAAGGGGGATTAGATGATCTACCCAATGAGGTTGACTCTTGGATGCCTAGGTTTTCAGAAAAAAAGGGATCATGTGGTAACTCTCATTGGACCAAGTTTTGTGAAGGGTTTCAGTTTCACCAATCCGGGCAGGAACACCCTGATGTCTTTATAAGGCTCTTTGAAATCTCACTCACCGAAGATGTCAGAGGCTGGATTAATAGTATCCCAAAAGGAAGCATCAAAACCCCGAAAGATCTTGAACAAACTTTTAAGGACAGTTGGTGTGAAGAGGAAAGTATGGATTCCCTTTACTCTCAATTCCTCGAAGCTTGCAAACAAACATACAAAGATGTTAGGGAATTCAATGATAGGTTCAATACTCTCATTAAGAAAATTGAGCCCAATTTCCTCCCCAAGAGCATTATTCTTCAACGTTACCTTCACTCTTTTGAAGGAACTTTACAACTCACCCTCAAGAATCGATTTCCTGCAAACCTAGAAGAAGCTCAAGATGTTGCCTATCAAATTGAAGAGAATCTTAAGTTTAACAGTCCCACCCATCAGGTCAACCTTTTGGACAATGATGACATTTGGGAAATAAATGAGGAAAGCATGGGAGGACCAGAGCATGACCTCCTAGAGATTCTAGAGTTAGAAAACAATGCGAGCATGACCTCCTAGAGATTCTAGAGTTAGAAAACAATGCTTTCCATAGGAAATGGAGCACAAGTTTCTCAAACATGAGAGATGCCTTAAATTTTTCAAGACAACATGAACCATCCGAGGATCTAAGTATGGCTACTCATGAGAAACCTAATTTTGTATATTCCATATTCACCTTGACCACGCCAAGTCAAACCCAAGATAATCGAGACATGAGGGAACCTAGGTTTGAATACTTTGGCCAAACAAATGAGGACTCAAGGATGAAGTTTGAAGAGCCCCAGGTGTATACTAGCAATCAACCCCAACGTTTCCCAAAAGCCGACAATAATAGCACCAACCTGAGCACTAGTATGGCCTATATCTTGTAAAGGGTTAAAGGGATTTGTGAAATGTTGGAAATCCCTTATTTAACAAAGAAAATCCCAGATGACCAACCATCATTCAAAGGAACTTCCACACTTTTGCAAACTGATTATTTTGAGCAAAATGAGAAAACACCCTTTTCCTTGCTAACAAATGATCATGGAACCAATGACTATAACTCAGTAGATCTGTGATTGTTTCAAGGTTGGCCCACTCTTCCCTTGACAAAAGAAGATACAAATTGGGGTGATTTTCATGATGATGCCTCTGACATCTCTGAAGAATGGGATGATTATTGTTCTACACAAGGAGATGACCATCTGTTAAAAAAAGGGCCTGGCTTCGTCGAATGGGAAGGAGATGATATCGAAACTAATAAAGCCCATGACCAAGTAAAAAACATGGGTCATGTTATAGAAGCCCCTCAGTTTTGCCTCAATGTCACTCCTGAGGAACACCGAGAAGGCATAAAAGAGGCAACCATGAAGGCTAGAATGGAAGTAATAAACAACTTGGACCAAGAATCAAAGGAGAAGTTGGGGAAACGAGAATTTGAAGTGTATAGACAAAATAAGCTAAACCAACCTATCCTTACCATTCCTACAATAACTCAAACAAATCCTTCACTTTTGAACATTCTTCCTCCTAAAACACCCAAAAACGAAAGGGTGGACTTGAACTTTGACTTCGAAGGGGCACTATCCAAGATGCACATGACCATCCCTCTAAGAGAAGTCATTAAGGTACCATCTGTTAAAGAAATATTTGATAATTTCTTCAAAGGATCAAATGGACCTATGGACCCCCCTATTATGTTACAAGTTGATCACTTTAGGGTCCAGTATGATGAACACCCGCCCTTTTTCATGACCTTGGTAATGAATAATAAGAGCCTCAACAATTGCATGTTGGATTCAGGGGTTTGTGCTAACATGATGTCTCTCAAGGTCATGCAACAATTGGGCCTAAAGGTCACACGACCTTACATAAATGTGTGTGGCTTTGAGTCTAGAGCCATACCCACACATGGGGTAATTGAAAATGTGGAATTTTTCCTTAAAGAATACCCTGAGAAAATAATCCACATTGACATAGTCGTAGTAGATGTCCCGAATGTGTGGGGGATGTTGTTGTCTAAGAATTTTGCCTCAATGTTGGGTGGTACCCTTGAGATGGACCTCACTTATGTGAATATGCCTTTGAACAATGGAGCAATAGGTCGTCTCCCAAATGTTCCAATCACTAGAACCCATGTGCAAGAAACTAGTTACCCCGTCAAAAATGACAAAGCACATGAGCAAATAATGGAAAATCTTCCTGAATTTTCTCCAAAAGATATGCCCTTTGCAAAAAAGGAAGATCAGATACAATGGCCCATGAGAGAATAATACCAGCACATCTTAGACAAGTATGAGAACAAAGAAGTTGGTGTTGTAAAATTACTAAAGAAGGAAGAGAGAGTTATATTGATTCGACCTTCCCAACAAGAATTTTTTACGGCAAAATCCCACCCTCCTCCCTCTGCACAATACACCAGGGTTGTTCAGGGAACAACAAAATTCAAAATCAGAGAGTACATGGAGGGGGACTTAGTATGGATGTGGGATACCAAGAAAGGGCAGCCTACTAATGTTAAAGGAAGTACTCAGTTTTGGCTTGGACCTTTCAGAGTTGGAAGAAATTCAGTTAATCACTCTTATTACCTGTCTACATTGAAAGGACGAGGGCGTGCATTACCAGTCAACGGGCACCTCCTCAAACCGCACCAAGGTGGGGCAACTTGACTTCACAGGTAATTACATGTAAGTAGATAGGCATTTTCATTCCTGGTATATACCATTTGCATTTCATGGTAGCATAGTTTGTCTTCACATTTGTACATATGCTTGCTTTTTATTTCACATATATGAGTTGGGGGTGATATCACCACCCCAAATGATTACTAATAGTTTCTGTTGAGATCAAGCAGCTTATAGGTTATGCCAGACATGCTGAGGTTCTCATGCGCTCTACGGTGAGCACATGTTCCCAAGTTGGAGCCAGATGTTATCCCCCATTTTAGAGATAACTAAGGAGATTATGTCTCGAGGCCCGTAGGTCCTAGACATGGAGTACCGAGATCCATATCGACTTGAGCATGGCCTTGGAGGACCCATCTTTGATTTTCTTCAGCGCCTCCACCTTGTCAGTAGCAACAACATCCATCACCTTGGCCTGGTCTTGTAGCAGAAGTGGATCTTTCTCCATGAGGTAATGAGTCCGGGTATCATGGTATGTGTCACTCTGATCCTCAAAACCTTTGAATATGTGCATTTGGTTCTTTTTGTTTCTAACGGATGCTTAGATCTTATACTCATCCACTTGACCATGTCTGGGGGAAATGACAGGATGCCTTAGTAAGCCTGTGCCCATAGGTTTTGAGTTGCCACTCAGGGGATTCGTGAAAAGTCATCGTCCACTCCCATCATACTTACCACTTTCCGTCTTATCTCCTGCTCATCCATCCCATTACATTGGTTCGAGCATTGGGTTGGCCAATTATTTAAGGGTTGCACCTTACCTTGTGGGAAGAAGGGGCTAAAGGCCCAGAGGGTTAAAGCAGTTGGCAAAAGATAAAAGTCTAAAAATAAAACCTCGAGATGCTTCGCCCAGGGATCCCTGAAAAAGCAGTAAAAGGCCTCTCAACAAGAAACAAGAGGGACCCATAAAAAATAATAAAACAAGACCTAGTCAGAGGATAGGGGGTCTCATCATGAGCTAGCCTATTAGGTCCATGGGCATCTAGCAGTATGACACTACTAGCATCTAGTTACCATGCCAGGGTAGTGGCTCTTGCTGGCATATCTAAGAGAAAGGGGGTCTCATCACGAGCCAACCTTCTCATTTCTGTGAAAGTGCTTGTGGGTAACATTGCCACCACTGGTCACCATGCTAGGGCAGTGTCCCCTGATTAGCTTCTTGAAAGAAAAAAACAATAAAGAATAAAGAACAAAAGGCATGAATGGGCCCGAAAACACTTGCATCTAGGACAAGTGCATCTCAACCTCTACAGAGGCACCCACAGGTCAACCATGCATTTCCCTACTATCACTGCACCCTTTGTCCAGACATCCCTTGACCACCTCACCCACTAACATGACTTGGATTTGATCTCTCCCGGAAAAATCCCACATCTAGTGAGAATTAGCCCAATAGGACGCCCTGTCACTTCTTCCAAACTTGGCTTGCAGATTTGTGTAATGTCTTTGAGCACTTCAATAGGTAAAAGGGGTTTTATGCACATGTTTAATAAAATTGATGATTGGATGTGATTGAAATTGCTATGATCCTTGTGACTTATGAGCCCATGGAGGGCGTATCTATTGATATGTAGGATCATACCCGACGGACAGGTAGCATATTGGGCAAGTACACATGGGGAGATGATTAGTTCGGACCTCCATGGGGATGGAATCCCATCAGATGGATGTTGAGACCCCATCAGGGGGAAGAGACAAATCAGGGGGCTTGCACCGGAGAAGAGAGGGACATTCCACCAGAGGCAGCCCAACAGAGCCTTACCCAGGGGGGTTGTGCCCTCTCCACTTGGACGTTGGCCTTGGAAGGCCCATGACATCACCCAGGATGCCTATAACGTCATCCAATATTTATAGACATTTTGGGAGGTAGTTGTGGCACGTGTGGCAGCTTGGAAAAGCCTAAGGAGGGCTAACGTTTTGCTCCAGGAGGCCAATGCTTCCCTAAAAAAAACTAACGCTTCCCTAGAAAGGGCATGATGTCTTTACTTTTGCTTGATTAGGGTTTAATTTATGACATTTAGTGTAAAACAATATTATTATGTATTTTGGCCATGTCGGCCTTTTGGTGACCTAAATTTAAAATAAGGTCATTGCTATTGTATAAGTAAGAGAGAAAAACTCTCTTATTTTGATCATCTTTCACTCACACTTGTGTGAGGTCTGAAGTTTGCACCCTCCTTTAGGGTTTTGGCTGAATTTATTGATGCGCACTTGTTGAAGGAGGTCTTTTCTTGGATATTTTGGCATTTTCTTGGTGGAAGGTTTCACAACTAGGGTTTGGCATTGATGATACTTGGTGAATGTAAGTGAATTTCTGCAATCTTTCTTTAGTTTGAATGGTTATGGTATCTTTTACTTGCATGTTAATGAAATTTGTTAGATTAAACCCGAGGGAGCAAACACATGTTGGTGTCCTTGTTTCATGTCCCTACTAAGTTATGCTAAAAGCCATTGTATTTGTTGAAGACAAATGTTAGAGCCTTGCCATAGCAACACTCTACCATCCACTCTTCAAGTTAGCCGTTTTTTTTTACTTGTCATTGAGCTAAAAAAGGAGGAAAACGCACTAAGGCCTAGGGTTTCTACACTTTAGTGAGTCGTTTTCCCCTAGGGTTTGATTGATGAAGCCCTGCCTTAGCAACACTTCATCATCAAACTCTCTTGTCTTTAGCCCTACCATTTATTACTCAAGCTAGCCGTTTTAATTTGTCTTTTGCGCTAGAGAAGGAGGAAAAAGCACCGAGGCCTAGGGTTTCTACACCTTAGTAAGCCTTTTTCCCCTGGGGTTTGATTTTTGAAGCCTTGCCTTAGCAACACTTCAACATTAAACCCTCTTTTCTTTAGCCCTATCACTATCATTTCGGCCCTTCAACATTTGCAGTTGTCTTGACTCCATTTTCCCTAGTAACACATTGATCTAAGACCTTGTACTTGAGTACCTTGATCACAACTTCCAAATACTCTTGAACAATCTTTAACTTCTTCTAACCCTAGCTTAGACTAACACTTACTAACCCTATTTTTGCCATCATCTACCTGTGTTATAACCATATCCATGCAACATTTATTGTGTCTTTTAAGCAATTGAAAGATTGGCTAAAGCGTTGCTTCTAGTATTGATATTGTTACATTGATGATAAATTGTCATTGCTTATTGTGAAGCTTCATTAGCATTTATTGTGAAGTGATATATATTGTAATCATTTCTATTGTACATCGTTGACTTGCTTCATCAATATTGTCTATCAATTGATTTATATCATAATTCCTTGATTATATGAAGTACTAACCAAACAAGTGATCTTGCACATGTATAGTTTCCTTGTTGCTTTGTCTTGAGCAGGTACACTTTTTGGTTATTATTTATCTTTATTGGTTGATTAGCCAGAATTTCTGATCGGTGGTGACTTTTGAGGGGGAAAATTTTACTTAGCCTTTCAAGCCTTTGCCTTCTCAAAACCCTAGGTCATCGAGGACGTCTCCCATGGGCCTACCACCCTAAACAGAAAGAGCTATCATATTGAGGTGACAGTGGTAGGATAGTTTCAGTTTCACCAGTTTGCCTTCCTTCTATCCATCCTTTACTTCAACTACAAACTGTGCGATAACAATGCCCACATGGGAGAGGATGTGGGATGACATCATTCAGGAGGAGACTAGACTTGTGGCAGAGGCTTTTGGATAGCATCAGCAGCAGACAGTGTAGGGTGATGAGGATCTTTCTCTTTGGACAAAGGGAAAGAAGAAGGTCGGTCGGGGAGGTCGGCAGGGTCCCAAGTTTTGGGCCCCACCACAGGGAGGAGAGAGCAGAAGTTGGCAAAAGAGAGACATGAACTCAGTGAGATGCTTTTCTTGTAGGGATATGGGTCACTATGCAGGACAATGTCCCAAGAAGAAGAAAAAGTTGCAGGATGTTTCAGCAATGACAACAGAGGAGCTTGAGTTCGATGAATGGTTTGTGAGAGAGTATGCATTAGCGACTACTTTGTCTGTTGTTACACCATCCAACATTAGGTGGGGAGACAAAGTTGAGGAGGAGCTACTGACTCATAGTAGTGATTCAAAGGGAGCTCAGACTCAATATTCATGGACACCATCATCAGGGGTGACTGGTCCACCCGAGACAACTTCAGTTTCAGAGTTGCTGAGACAGAGGGTTGGTGCAGGGGCTTCAAAGCATCAGATATTGATGACGAGGAGTGACAGGGCACCACGGAGGCTTGAGCCTCACTTGGCTATGGAGACGGGCAGATCAGGTTCTGGATCCACTTCAGGTGGAAGCTACTTGACGAGAGGCCAAGTTGAGGATCTTGGTGAGATGTCAAGATCCAGGTGCTCTTGGTGAGATACCAAGAGGGAGAGACTCTTGGTGATATTCCAAGAGAGTGACACTTGGTGAGATGCCAAGAGTAGTGACCTTTGGCGAGATGCCAGCAGGTGGAAATCCTTGGTGGGAGACCAAGGTGGAGATCTTTGGTTTGATAACCATATTTTCCAGTAGGAAACCATATCCACTGCAGGGATGAGATTGCGGGTGAAGGGCACTTTCTTCGGTAAGAGGGAGTGTTGAGATTTGGGTACCTTGGAAAGTGGTCCCCTTGTGTTTGTGAGCTTCTAAACACATGTGGTAAGTACTTTGTACCTTGTACTATGTACTTTATGTCTAATTTCACTTTGACTTAGGATATTTAAGTCAAAAGTGTAATTTGGTCTTTTTAGCCTAAAATGACAATTAATTCACCTTGTGGGTGAATTAGGAGACATAAAGTGAAACTATGGAAACTTAAGTAAAGTGGGTTTTGAGTTGAGATTTACTTGATATGATCTCAACCATTGACTTGGGATGAGATGAGATGATCTCATCCACCCACTTTTTAGGTTTCTTCATGCATCCTTAAGGAGGGCGCATAGGGCAAAGGAGAGCTCAATTCTTCACTTGAGAGGAGAGGAGAGGAGAAGGAGCACTTGGGCACAAATCTTAAGGAGAGGAGGGCGCACAAGGTATAGGGTTTGTCCATTGAGGTGAGGGAAGGTGAAATTCTTGGAGGAGTTGCTTCCATGGAGGAGGAGACATATACATGAGCATAGGCACATTCCTTACTTGAGGGTGCACCTGGAGGAGGAGAGGCGCACATCCTTGTAGAGGGCGCACTTCATACATGAAAGGAGTTGTGTAGGAGGAGGAGGGGTGCACTTGTTGTGGGGAGAGATTAGAAAGGAGCTAAGGGCACGCATTCATGGAGGGAGTTCTTGCTAGAGGAGGGGCGCACCAAAGCTAGGTGCACACCAAGCCATGGAGGAGGGTGCACTTGTGTAGAGGCTGCAAGCTTCAAGAGAAGAAAG
Organism: Picea sitchensis; assembly: GCA_010110895.2. Lineage (NCBI taxonomy): Eukaryota > Viridiplantae > Streptophyta > Pinopsida > Pinales > Pinaceae > Picea > Picea sitchensis. Next base: position 49,048 of record SNQJ01S0015782.1, read on the forward strand.
CAAGGGTTTCACAAAGCTTCAAGTGGGTAAAGGAAAATGTCAAGGAATCTCATGAGTCAAGGCAAAGGCACAAAGGAAAAAGACAAAGGCAAGCAAAGTAAAAAAGACACACCAAGGCAAGGGGTGCCTTACTTCAAGAGGCTAGCAGGGAGGTCTTCAAGGAACTCCAAGGCATCTGAGAGTGGTTTCTATTGTACCAGGTTCACTTGTATATGTTTTCTGTGTTGTACATTTTTCTTTGAGGCCTTTTATATATATATCTGCTCCAAACTGGTTTTCCCCATGCAGGGGTTTTTCCAGGGTCATGTTGACCAAAAACATATATGTCAATTTTATGCATGCTTAGAAGTGTAGATAAACATTTTAAAGTTAAAATATCTAGAGGTAGTGTTATCTATTTTGGTGTATATTGCATGTGATAATATTGAGAAAAGAAAACACTTGCAAGGGAACCTCAAAAGGAAACTTAACCATCAAACTATTGAGCTGAAAGTTGGTGACTGTTTGTTTTCCTAAAACAACAGCAAGGGACAGCCACATAGTTGAAACTTAGAGCCAAACTTAAGGTCAAAGACAGACCTTAGTTGGCAGCCTCATAGGACCCCATAATTTCTACACCTCATTAATCTCAAGTAAAATAGTTTGAACTGGGATATTGTCATCGATTACCATCTTTAAGTAAGAAACATGGAAGAATGGATCTACACGTGAATATGGAGGTAGCTTCAGTTTGCAACCCATACTTCCAATCCTCTACAAAAACTTATAAGTACCATAGTATTTGGGTGAAAAAATATTTTCCTTCTTTCATTGCTTGAGGGAGATTTGTTTGTATGGTTGTAGCCTCAAAAACACCCAATCCCCCACTTCAAATTCCCTTTCGTTGTGAAGTTGATATGGTTGGAGCTTCATCTTATTTTTTGATGTAACCAAGTTGTCCTTCAATATTTTGAGAAACTCTTGTTCATGTTGTATGTGTTCCTCCACTACCTGAATCTTTTCTTTCACTCTCAAGGGTGATGTGATGGAAGGAGGATGGTATCCACAAAGTTCCATAAATGGGGACATTTTTTTATGAAGTATGGAAGGACGTGTTGTACCACTACTCTGCCAACAACAACCACTTGACCCGTTGTGTTTGTTTATCAAAATCAAAGCAACGAAGATACTCTTCTAGACATTTATTCACAATATCAGTTTTCCCATTGGATTGAGAATGGCAAGAGGAGTTGTGAGCCAATTGAGTTCCCAAACAAGAAAATAATTCAGTCGAAAAATTTCTAGTGAAAATTGGATGTCTATCACTTACAATAATCTTTGGAATTCCATGTAGCTTCTGAATTATTTTCATGAAATCTATGGCTATTGTACTTTCTTTAAAAGGATGAGAAAGAGAACAAAAATGGGCATACTTTGTGGGTTGATCCACTACTACTATGATGACATTCTTTCCTTCGGACTTGGGCAGACCTTTAATAAAATACACTGAAACCTCTTCCCAACGTTGACTTCGTATGGCTAATGGTTGTAAGATCCTTGGGGTCTCGATTGTCTCTCCCTTATTCTATTGGCAAACCACAAATTCAACCACACACTTTTGAACATCAACTTTAAGATCTTCCTAGAAAAAATCCTCTACGATCATGTGGTAAGTTTTCAAGAACCTTGAATGTCCTCCTATAGGACAAGTGTGCAATTCCAAAAGGACCTTGTGTTTGAGTTGGAAATTTTTACATAAGTATAAGTGATCTTGATACCACAACAAATCATTCTTCCACACAAATTTATATAATGCACTTGGGTCCTCTTTTGGTTGTTGAATGATCTTACATAACTTCTAATCTTGCTTCCATTATGTCCTTGCTTCTTCCACCCGATCAGATTGTGGAATGGAAATAACACATAATAAACCCTTTGCGTCTTCCTCTTTCCTTGAAATTGCATCTGCTATGATATTCTATTTTCCTTCTTTGTAGATAATTTCAAAGTCATAACCTAGTATATTTTTAACCCATTTGTGAACTGCTCTTTTGAAGATAATCATTGTTCCAAGAAGAATTTCAAACTATCATGATTTGTTTTTACTTTGAAGTCTCTTCCTGTTAGGTAAGAACGTCATTTCTAGACTACATATAGTATGGCCAACATTTATTTTTCATAAATTGGATTTGAGTAAGTTCTTTACTTTAAGTTGTGTTATCCCCTAGCCTAGGGATAACTAAGGAGATTGTGTCTCGAGGCTCACAGGTCCTAGACATGGAGTACCGAGAGCCATATTGACTTGAGCCTAGCCCTGGAGGGCCCATCTTTCCTCTTCAGCACCTCCATCCTGTCAGTAGCAACAACATCCATCCCATTGGCTTGGTCCTTCAGTAGCAGTGGGTCTCGCTCCATGAGGTAATGAGTCTGGGTATCATGGTATGTGTCACTCTGATTCTCAAAACATTTGAATATGTGCATTTAATTCTTTTTTCTTCATGACATGTGCTTGGACTTTATGCCTTTCCACTTGTCCACACCTAGGAGGAACGACAGGATTCCCTAGCAAGTTGTTTCCCTTAGGATTGAGTTTCCACTAGGTGGGTTCATAAAAGTTCATCGTCCATTCCCACCATACTTATCACTTTCCATCATCTTCCCTCTCATCCATCCCAACAATGGTTCGAGCACGGGTTTTCCAAGCTAACAAAGGGTTGTACCTTACCTTGTGGGAAGAAGGGGCTTGTTATTGCTCAATTTTTACTTATTCTGAAGAAGAAGGTTAAAGGAGGGAAAATTAGCATAACAAGAGGTTATTCTATCACTGTCACCTCAACATGATACCTCTTTCTATTTAGGGTTGATGGCCCAGGGGAGACGTCCCCGACGACCTGGGGGTTTAAGAAGGCAAAGGTTAAAGTGTCTATGAAATATCCCCTCTCACAAGTCACACTGGTCAGAAATTCCTAGGGGTTTTAACCAATGGAGTAACGAAGTATTTAAGATGTACCTTCCCAGAACAAAGAAACAAGAAAATATATCTTTTGCAAGTACAACTTGTTGTTAGTACTTCATAAAACCATGGACTTTATCAATAAAAGAAATAGTTGATATATGATGAAGCAAACAAAATTTTATAACAACAATGTTTATGAGATAATTTCTTCACAATAAATGCCTTAAAATGGCTTCACAATGACCAAGAATAATTACTCAACAATAACAAAGTACTAGCATTTGTCGGAAGCAAATCTGGAAGTGTATACATCAACTTTACAATTGCTTTTAGGTTCTTTTAATGATGCAATAGATGGTTGTAGCTTACTTTAATAACAACAAAAAGTAGGTTAGTAGATTAGTCTATTCTAAGGTTAGGAGTAGTTAGTAGAGAGCGTAAGGTAAAGGTTTTGATAGTAGTTTTTGTCAATCACTCAATTGTAAGGCTTAGATCCGTTTTTTTAGGGTAAATGGATCCCTTTAGGCAACAATAAATCTTTAAGGAACAAATGATAATAAGAGAGCTAGAGACAAGAGGGTCAATAATTGAAGTGTTGGTAGCCCAAGGTTTCAATCACCAAACCCTAGGGGAAAATGGCTACTAGGAAGTAGGTAACCCTAGGCCCTAGTAGTTTTCCTCCTTCTTTAGCTCAAGAATGAAGTAGATGATGACTAGATGAAGCAAAAGGTGCTAGGGTGTTGCAATGGCAAGGCCCTTAGCAAAAGGCTTCAAGAAAAATCGATTTTCTAGCATAATCTAATAGGTGAAGGTTATTAACGCAAGAACAATAATATGTGCTTTATCCTCCTAGGGTTTTAAGCTAGAAATTTCATAATCTTTGAATAAATGTAATATAAATACAACCATAACCATTCAATGAAGAAGAATTGCAGAAAATTTACTTACATTCACCAAGAATCATCTAGCAAATAGCCTAGTTGAACACCTCCACAAAGACAAATGCCAAAATACTCCAAAATTAGCCTCCTTCAAGAAGTGCGCACTAAATTTCAGCCAAGAAACCCTAAGTAGGGCGCAAATTTCAGACCTCACTAAGTGTGAGTGAAGATGATGAAAAATAAGAGTGTTTTTTCCCTTATTTATACAGTCACAATGACCAGAATTAGGTAAAAAAGGGCGACATGGCCAGTTTACATGTAATATCCAGTTTTTACATAAAATGACAAAATAAAACCCTAAATCAAGTAGAAAAGGTGACGTCATGCCCTTTTAGGGTGACGTTAAGCCTTTTTGGTGAAATGTTGGCCTCCAGGAGCAAATTGTTAGGCCTCCCAAGGCCTCTGGATCTAGCCACACGTGCCACTTGGCACACAACTGCCTCCAAAGTGTCCATGAGACGAACAAAGTTCGTCACGCACAAATAATCCAAAATATATGGAATATAGTAATCAAATCTATATGGACAAATATATATGTAATAAGAAATGAATAGTAAGATGATTTACAATTGAGAATGAGGGCTCGTTTATATACCCACGTAGAGGTGCCCTTAACCAATAGTCATGTCCTTTCATTATTAATAATTATTATTTATTTATTAATTATTATGTTATGAATATCTATTTATATGTATATTTATGTTCATAACATTGCCTTCCCCTTAAAAATGCTTTGTCCTCAAAACATACTTTATGGAAGACTGAAATCTCTTGCTCTATCTTGTAATTATTGTCTCGTGCTTCTTCATTATTGAGTTAGTAATCGTTGAGGACCTAAGACGATAGGAGCTTCTAAGTGCTGAGCAAAACTGTCGCATTGTAAAGGAGTCTGCCCATCCTAATTCGATCTTCTGCATGGGGAGTTTATAGAGTTCTTGGAAAGAATTTGATGTATTTTGACTCCCATGATAACTTCTATTTTGAGCATCACTTGTAGTGGAAGTAATATTCTTCGACATACTGGTCATTTGTTTCTGTTGATTCAAGGATTGGCTAAAGTATCGATTTTTGTGATTAGGATGTTGATAAGGCATCCTTCCAACTTGATCCTTACTTCGTATACTTGTAGCTTTTTGTTGATTAAATTTTGGAATTGAGTCTTCTTGATATTTCTGGCTTGTTTGTACCTCGACATTTGAAAACATATTTACATCGGTTGGATTTGTCTCCTTTTGAGTTGTAAGGTTGATTGGGTCTGTCATCGTTTCCTTATCGACTAATGATGTTTTGCGATCTAGCTTTTCTTGTAAAGTCTTCTTATCATGCTTCAACTTTTTATTTTGTGTTAATAAATCTTGATTATGAACCCTTAGGCATGAAATTTCTTCTTCATCTTTTGATTTGTCAACTTTATTTATAATATTTCGATTCTCAGGGTTTTCATCTTTCATCTTTTTAATTTCTTCAAGCAAATTTTGAGTAAGGTTTTTCAAACGAGAAGCTTCTTCATCCTTTCCTGATAATTTCTTCCCAAGATCTTGATTCTCTTGTTCCAACTCCTGGACACGTTGTTTTGTGTCCCTTGACTTCTTAATTTGAGTAAGTAGTTTTTCACTATGATTTTTTAAGAGAGATATTTCTTGGTTTTTATCAGCAATAATTTCATCATATTCTTTTTGCATCTTTGATATCAAGTTCTGATTATCTGGAAGGATCACCTTCGAGATATCTTTAAAGTCTTTTGATGAAGGTGTTATCAATTTTGACCTCATAGTAATGTCTTGAAGTGTCATCATCTTCTTTTTATAGGGAAAAGTCACAAACTTTTTTTCCGTGTTTAAAACGAAGGTTTCTAGTTTTGTTAACCAGTGTAACCTGAGAATGATGTCGATCTATTCTTGAAACATAGTTGTAACATTGAATTGAGATATATATTCATAATCATCAATTGTTACTTGCACGTCTTTAATTTTATATTGCCTCTTGCAAAAAATATTTGTCTTTTCAATTATGTTATGCTCCAAAATAAATAATTGATTCGCCAAATTAATATTAATAGAATTCTCATCCTGGGTCACGCTGATAACGATGTTAACCTCTTTTCCTTGAATAATCCCTTTTAATGTAAATAATCCATAAGTTGAAATGCGACATCCTTCATAAGAAAATCTTCCTTTTGTCATTTCGTAAGAAAATCTTCCTTTCGTTATTTTAAAATTGTCAATTTTGGTTTCATCTATAATTTACAAATAGATATTTCCTGATTTAAAAAGCTTATATGCCTTCATTTTCTTGGTATGGACTATAAAAGTACTTTAATATCCTTCTTTATAACTTATTGGACCTTTTAATTAACTTGGAAAATGACCCTTTTATATATATATATATATATATATATATATATATATATATATATATATCACTCTCTCTTTTTCAATGGGTTATTTAATAATCTTCACACTTTTTCAACCTTCTTAATATAATATAATAATATATTACCTTTATAAAAATTACTCAATGGCTTTGAAAATAAAAATCCTCAAGTACCCCCTAGGTTATGATTAAATAACCATTTCCTTTTAATAACCTTTCTTTGAATTGGTCCTTTTTTAATTTCTTTAATAAGGTATATATATATATATATTTTATTTATTTTTCTTACACCTTTTAAAGAATATTTTTTTAAAATTTAATGATTTAAAAATAAATTAATAATTTTTTATTTTTAAACAAGGCTTTGAAATGTCTGACCGTCTGTGCAATTACTATTTGTTAGGGGGTGGGGGACGAGGTGAGTGGAGTGTTGCCCGGGGTTTGTCGGGGAAGATGGTGACGGGATTTTGTTTGGGGAGTGTGTATGGAGTGTGAGTGGGGGGTGAGTGTGAGAGGGAGACCTTGAGATATTGATGTGGGTGGTGAGGGGAGGGATGGGGTGTGGGGGTTCTAGGAGGAATGAGGGAGACGGATCCGGGGTGAGAATGAATAGAGGATCGGGGGAGTAGTGGAAAGGGTTGTGGGGGGAATGATGAGGGGAGAATGGGTAGCCAGGATGGGAAATGAGTCACCGGGAGTGGTCTGTGGCCGGGTTCAGTGTTAGAGGTAAATAGGATGGAAGTGGGTAGGGGGTCTTGAAAGAGACTCACAGGGGGAAGGGGAAAAGTGAGACCGGGAGGAAAAGGAACCCGGTCCTACGGGGTTGCAGAGGAGAGAGAGGCAGGGAAGGGTTGAGGGAATGGGGAGTGGTTGGGGAAAAGGGTGGGAATCTTGGTGAGTAGGGAGGGTTGAAGTGGAGAGGCGGGGAGTGAATAGAGTTGTGTGAGGGGGTGGGTTGTCGGGGTAGTCTGAGAGCGATTTGGGTTTTTCTTTTTTTTTAATTCTAATTTAATTTTTTATATAATATATATTTTTTAATATATACTTTTTTGATTCTAATATATATATATTTTAATTTATTTATCATATAATTTTTTTCTATTATTATTATTATTACCGACAAAATATAATTTTTGAATATGTAGATGGCCAAAGGGCGGAGTTATGGTCAAAGAAAGACCTTGGAGTGGGAGAAGCTCTAAAATGAAGGGTTGGCTAAAAAGCCGAGATCAAACAAAGGTTTGAATAAAAGTGTGGCCAAGGGCGGATCGAGGAACACTCACGATCACCAAATGAGAACCGAACAAAGTTAGTCCCTTTCATAATCAAAATATCTAGAATATATAGTAATCGAATCCATATGGACAAATACATATGTAATAAAAATGACCATTTAAGATGATTGCAATTGAGAATGATGGCTCGTTTATATACCCATGGAGGGGTGCCCTTAACCAATAGTCCTTCTCCTTTGAGACATGTCCTTTCATTATTAATAATTACTATTTATTAGTGGTGTATTATGTTATGAATATCTATTTATATGTATATTTATGTTCATAATAGTCCATCAAACGTTGGGTGACGTCATGGGCTTCCTGGGAGACGTCTTGGGACTTCCAAGGCCAACATTCCAGTGCATAGTGAACAACCCCCCTAGGAAAGGCTCTGGTAGGGTGCCTCTATGGAATGTCCTCTTCTCCGTTGCAAAGCCTCTGATCCATCTCTTTCTTGTCTCTGTCCCTTGATGGGGTCCAACATCCATCTGGTGGGATTTTTAGCTCCATGGAGGTCCGAACTAACCAACTCCCGTTATTGTACACATCCGTGGGAATTGGCCATATGACAACAAGTAAGCCCTCCATGGGCTCATAAGTCAGGGATCATAGCAATGTCAATAACATCTAATAATCAAGTTATTTAAACATGTGCATAAAACTCATTTTACCCGGACAAGTGCTCAAAGGCGTTATGTTATTCTACAATGGGTTTGGAGAGGACGTCAAGAGCTCCTATTGGGCTAATTCTCATTGGATGAGGGATGTTTATGGGTGAAGACAAATCAAGGCCATTTAAGTGGATGAGGTGGTGAGGGATGTTTGAGCAATGGAGTGCATTGATAATGAGAGAATGTATGGCTTACCTGTTGTTGCCTCTGAAGAGGGTGAGCTATACCTTGTCATGGATGAAAATGTTTTCAAGCCCATTCAGTACCTTTTATCTTTTATCTTATTACTTTTTCTTTCAAAAGACTAGTTAGGGGACACTTTGCCACGAGGTGTGGTGACCATTAGTGACAATGTTACCCACAAGCATTTCCTGGACATAAGGTTGATTACATTGATGAGACCCCCTTTCTCTTAGCTATTATTCCACCAAAACCCTCTGTAGGCGTGTGGTGACCTGTTGAATGGTAGTGTCATACCTCTACATGCCCATGGACCTAAGAGAGGGTTGGCTCATGATGGGAACCCCTATCCTCCAACTAGGTCTTGATTTTATTATTTATGGGTCCCTCACGTTTCTTGTTGAGAAACTTTTTATTGATTTCTCGAGGATCTAAGTGAAGCATCTTAAGGTTTTATTCTTTTGGCTTTGATCTTTTTCCATCTACTTTTTACCCTCTGGGCCTTTATCCCCTTCTTCCCCACAAGGTAAGGTACAACCAACACACTTTAACAGCAAACCCAATGCCGAACCAATGTAAGGGGATGGATGAGGAGGGAAAAAGGTGGAAAGTGATAAATATGGTGGGGAATGAATGATGACCTTTCATGTGAATCCCACCAGTGGGAACTCAAACCCCATGGAACCAACTTGCTAGGGCATCCCATCATTCCCTCCAGGTGTGGACAAATGGAAATTCATAAGGTCCAAGAACACGTTAAAAATAAAAGGAATTAAATGCACATATTCAAATGTTTTGGGAATCAAAGTGACACACACCATTATACCCAGACTCATTAACTCATAGAGAAAAGACCCTACTTGTTGTTGAAGGACTAGGTCGATGGGATGGATGTTACTACTACTAATAAGGTGGAAGCGTTGAAGAAGAAAGATGGCCCTCGAGGGCCGGGCTCAGGTCAATACTGCTCTCGTTACTCCATTTTTAGGACCTGTGGGCTTCGAGATGTAATCTCCTTAATTATCCGTAAACTAGGGAAGGGGCTAAAGGCCGGAAGGGTAAAGTAGTTGGCAAAGATAAAAAACCAAAGAACAAAACCTTGAGATGCTTATGCAGGGATCTGAGAGAGAAGCAATAAAATCTTCATCAACAGAAAATGGAGGGACCCTAAATAAATAAACTCAAGACCTAGTTGGAAGATAGGTGGTCTCATCATGAGCCCGACCCTATTAGTTCCATGGGAATGTAGCCGGTATGGCACCTACCATTGCTTCAGTCCTGACATGAGGTAGTGAAAGTTCTTGGTGAAGTGTTATCATTTCGGTTGTAGTTGGAGTCATAGACTAGAGGATAAGGGTGAAATTGGCGTAATAGGGACCTACCCACCCAATGTCACCGATGGGGAGATCCTTTCTATTTAGGGTGGTTAAGCCCAAGGAAGACGTCCCACACGACCAATCTAGGGTTTTGAAAAGAAAGGCTCAAAGGATTAAGGCTAGTTTCCCTTCACAGATCACCGCCAAGAAGATAGTCAAATAAAGAATAACCACGAAGGCACCTACTTGAGACAAGACAACAATGAAACTAATTGCAATGCAATAATGGTTAATACTTCATAAATCAATGACTATCAAACTTTAATGTATATGAGCATATCGTGGTAAATAATGACGAAGTCAATGTTTGCAATAAAAACAATGGCAATATAATGTTACTTGTCAATAAACACTAGAATGATATAGCATCTAATGAAAATGATCAATCCTTGAATTAACTCAATGCATTAAATGTCATTAGTTGCTCATATACAATAAATCGATGCGTCAATATCCTAGGGATAGCTGATGGAAACTTTCAACACAGGGTTAGTATGGTTTAGCAATATAATAGACAAAGAAGGTCAATGTTTTGCTAATTAGCTTGATGAAAATTACCAATTCATCAATATATATCACAAAATGACAAAATATGATATTTTTTATCAACTATAGCTCAATAAAGGCATGACATCATCATTTATTGTTGAGTTAGAAGGTTTGTTGCGTCAAGTATGACGTCGACCCTAGTTAGTGGCGTTAGGGTTGGATAGGGGTTTCAAAATTTGAAAGTTTGAAAGATGAATTTGCACAACAAGCTCCAGCGTTAGAAAGAATACCCGTTACTTAGAGGGTAATATGGAGTCAAAAAGTAAGGAAAACATCTAGGGAGGATTTAAAATTTAAAGACTAGAAGGTTAGGTTCTATGTGGTGTTGCAATGGCGGGGGCCTAGAATCAAAACCCTAAGGAAGAGAGGCTCATTAGGTGTTGTTGCCCAAGCAAGGCCTCATGCTCCTTCCTCTTTCTCTAGCTTCTTGTGCAAAGCGAGCTAGCTTCAAAGTAGAGATCTAAAGGAGAAAAGTGTTGAGGGCAAAGGCTCTTCAAACCCTAGAGTTAAAACCCTAAGGTGTAGGAATTAACTGAGCCCTGGGGCGTCTCCCTCTGTTCAACCTATACTTTGATGCTAACTCGGAAAAGGGGAGATAAGTGTAGCGACTAGGCTATATCTTCCTTTATCAATCAACTAAAATAATTTCTCAAGCATGGGGACATATAGCATTGACCTACTAGTGTGCTTGCTACCTAGGGTTTCAAAGATTTAACAATATAGTAGCAATAATATAGCAAATGTAAGAAATTAAACCTACAACCATTCATTTAAGAAGTTTTGCATGAAAAATTCACTTACAAATCATGAAGAATGCTTAATCCAAACCCTAGTTGTAAACCTTCCATGAGAGAAACACCATAAATGCCAAGAAAGATCCTCCAATAAGAGTTGCACCTCGCTACAAGACCAAGAATACTAAGAAAAGACTAAAAGTTGATCTCTCACAAGAGAGTGAGTTGTGTTGTGTTTTAAAATGAGGAGAAAGCGTCCTCTATTTATAACAATTCATGACCTTTGAATTAAAATTAAAGGTCATTAAAACATCGATAAAGGTTGAGTAAAGATCATACTGTTTTTTACATTAAACGCTAAAAAATGTCATAATATGAGCAAAAGGAGGGACGTCAAGCCCTTGAGGGAGGCAGTGTACACGGGCAAGCACAACATCAGAAACAGATTGGCCCCTTCTAGGGCTCCTCCAAGCTTGCCATGCGGTGCCAAATGACCTCGGCCTGCTGCCACCGCGCTCAAACAGCGTCATTCTCTGCGGGGTGACGTCCTGTCCATCAAAGGAAAGCGTTCCATCTGAAGTGGGTGATTCCCTCTAGGTCGGGTTCTGCCAAAGTGTCCTGGGTTGAGCGTCCTTCTTTCTTCTCGTGCAATGGCTCATCATAACATTGTCTAATCTTTCCATCCCAACAACCATCGATGGGCTCTTGATATTATGGAGGTCCGAGCTAACCATATCCCATGTGTACCGGTCCAGCAATTTTTGTCCGTCGAGGCCAGGTCCTGCACATCAAAACTTACGCCCTCCATGGGCTCTTGATCCACCGAGGATCATATGAAGTACAAATCCTTATTATTTCATCGGTAAATTTATCAAAGTACATGCATAAAACCTAGCATATCCTTTAAGAGCTCAAAGACATTACAACGATCTACTATACAAGGTTGAAGAAACAAAAGCGAGAATAACCTATTAGATTCGGTATCCATAAGAAAGGAAAGTTTCCACAGAGATCATTCAAGCCATGTACATGAAATTGGTACATGGTCTAAGGATGTCCGGTCATAGTAAGACCGAGGGTAGAGTGTTGATTCCGTGGGTACCTTTGTAGGAGGTGAGTTGTACCGTCATGGATGCACTTTTTCCAAGCCCTTTATTGCTGCTATTCTTTATTTATTGCTTTTCTTTCTTTTTTCTTCAAAGATGCGACCGGAGGACACTGCCACAGCATGGTGACGGAAGCTGGCAGTGTTACCCAGTATTTTGTAGCGAAATGATAGGCCTGCTTCAAGTGATGAGACCCCCTTTCCCTTGGCCATGCAACCAAAGGTCATTACCACAGCGTGGTGACGGATAATGTAATGTCATATTGTTAGATACATGAACATAATGGAGTGGAAACTTCGTGATGAGAGACCTCCCATCCTCTTGGTTAGGTCTTGTTTTGTTATTTTCTTTGGGTCCCTTTGTTTCTTGCTCGAGAGGCCTTTTATTGCCTTCTCGGGGATCCCTGAAGTGAGAAACATCTCTAGGTTTTATTTCCTATGGCTTTTTATATTTTATCGGTACTTTTACCCGGGCCTTTAGCCCCTTCTTAAACCGAGGACAAAGTGTAACCCTCAAAGGTCATCCAATGGCGGGACTAATGGAATGGGATGGATGTATGGGGAGATAAGATGTAAAATGATAGAATGGTGGGGTATGGGAGATAAGATGTAAAATGATAGAATGGTGGGAGCGGACGATGGATCTGCAAATCCCCCCTGGTGGCTAACCAAAACCCATGAATACAAGCTTGCTAGGTCACCCCATTAACCCCCCCAACAATGATCAAGTGGATTAGTGTAAGATCCAAGCAGTTATCAGAAATGTAAGGAACCTGATACATATATAAGAAGGTTATAACGATCAAACATGACACATACCATGATACCTTGGACCAATTACCTCATGGAGAAAGAGTCTTCTCTGATGCAAGTCCAAGCCAATGGTGATGGAAGCTGTTGCTGCTGACAGGACAAGTCTGGCGAAGAAGAAGAAGGATGGGCCCTCTAGGGCCATGCTTAGGTCAATCCTGCTCTCGGTACTCCATGTCTAAGACCTGTGGGCCTTGAGACATGATCTCCTAGTTATCCCTAGAGATCGGGGATAACAGGTGGCATAGCCAAGAGAAAGGGGGTCTCATCACGAGCCAACCTTCTCATCTCCGTGAAATGCTTGTGGGTAACACTATCAATACTGGTCACCATGTCAGGGCAATGTCCCACAACTATTCTCTTGAAAGGAAAATAAATAAGATAAAAAGGTAAAAGGAATTGAATGAGCTTGGAAACATTTGCATCCATGACAAGGTGCAGCTCATCCTCTTAAGAGGAACCCACAAGTAATACATACATTTCCCTGCCATCATTGCACACATTACTCAAACATCCCCATGCCACCTCATCCACTTACATGACCTGGATTGGTCTTCACCTGGAAACATCCCACATCCAATGAGAATTATCCCAATAGGACCTCCTGAAACCCTCTCCAAACCTGGCTTGTAGAATAACATAACATCTTTGAGCACTTGTCTAAGAAAGGGAGGTTTTATGCACATGTTTAGATAACTTGATTATTAGACGTGATTGACATTTCTATGATCCCTGTGACTTATGAGCCCATGGAGGGCGTACTTGTTGTTGTTGCAGGACCATGCCCGACGGACAGGTACACATGGGGAGATGATTAGTTCAGACCTCAATAGGGCTGAAATCCCACTAGATTGATGCTGAGACCCCAGCCAGGGACAAACATATACCAGAGGCTTGCACTAGAGAGAGAGCAGGATGTTCCACCAGAGACAGCCTGACAGGCCTGGACCCAGGGGATTCTTGCCCTCCCACTATGATGTTGGCCTTGAAAGGCCCATGACGTCACCTTTGTGACCCTTGACCTCACCTTTGTTGGGAGGCCTAACGTTTTGCTCTTGAAGGCCAATGTTTCACCTAGAAGGCCCAACGTCACCCTTGAAGGGCATGATGTCACCTCTCTTGCTTGATATAGGGTTTAATTTGTCAATTTTATGTAAACTGGCCATGTCGGCCTTTTTTGACCTAATTTTGTAATTAAAGGTTATTGTAACTATATAAATAAGGGTTTTTGTCCTTGTATTTTTTCATCATGTTTCACTCACACAAGTGAGGTCTGAAATTTGCGCCCTACTTAAGGGTTATTGGCTGAAATTTTAGGCGCACTTCTTGGAGGAGGCTAAATTTGATGTTTCTTGGCATTTTTCTTGGTGGAAAATATTCAACTAGGCTTATTGCTACATTATTCTTGGTGGATGTAAGTGAATTTGTACAATCCTTCTTTGCTTTGAATGGTTATGGTACATTTACTTTGCATTTATTCCAAGATTATGAAATTGCTAGTTTAATACCCTAGGAGAACAAGCACATGTTATTTTCCTCGTCTTAACAATTTTTCACCTACTAGATTTTGCTAGAAACCTTACCTTTGAAGCATTGTACTAGAGCCCTGCCATTGCAACACTCTAGTATCATTTGATTCATCAAGCCATTAACTATTTCAAGCTTGAGCTAAAGAAGAAGGAAAATCGTTAGGGCCTAGGGTTACCTACTTCCTAGTAGTCGTTTTCCTTTTAAGGCTTGTTGATTGAGGCCTTGGGTTACCAACACCTCAATCATTATCCTTCTTGGTCCTTAGCTCTTACATTATCATTTGTTTCCTTCAAGTTTTTTGCTGCAAAGTGACTCCATTAGCCCTAAAAGATATTGATTTAGACCTTGAATTTGATTGATTGATGAAACCAACCCTTAAATCTTTTACCTCAAACAACCTACTAACCTTTCCTAACCCTAGATTAGACTAATTCACTAACCTTCTTGCTGCTGTTACAAAAGTAAGCTACAACCATTTATTACAATAGTAAAAGAACTTAAAAGCAATTGCAAAAGTTGATTTTTACACTGCCTAATTAGCTTCTGACAACTGCTAGTATATTGTTATTATTGGGTTATTATTTTTGGTCATTGTGAAGCTCTTTTAAGGAATTTATTGTGAAGCTATTATCTTGTATACATTGCTTTTTTAAAATTCTATTTGCTTCATCTTGCATCAACTTATTTCTTTTATTGACAAGTCCAATGTTTATGAAGCACTAACATCAAATTGTACTTGCAAAAGATATTGTTTTCTTGTTGCTTTGTTCTAGGCAGGTACATATAAGCACATCATTTCTTCATTGATTAAAACTTTGGGACTTTCTGATCAGTGTGACTTGTGAGAGGGAATACCTTTTATTGACACTTTAACCTTTGCCTTCTCAAACCCTCGGGTCACCGAGGACGTCTCCCCTGGGCTATAATCCCTAAATAGAAAGAGGTATCTTATTAATGTGACAGTGATATGATAACTTCATGTTACACCAATTTAACTTTCCTTGGCCTTTCCCTTCAGGACAAGTACAAATTGCGCGATAACAAGTTGGTTGCTTTCAAAGGCAAGGGGTATTCCTTCTTTCATTAAAATTGCACCAATGACATGGCCTGAGGCATCACACTCCATAATAAAGGTTTTGTGAAGTCAGGTGCAGCCAGGACATGGGTCATACACATAGCCTCCTTAAGTTTTTCAAAAGATTTGGTTGCTTCTTGAGTCTAAGAAAATGCCTCCTTTAATAATGGCATTAGAGGTGCTGCTATTTAGCCATAATTCTTGACAAATTTGTTGTAATAGCTTGTCAATCCTAAGAATCCTCTAAGATTCTTCAAGGTTTTGGGAATTGTTCATTCCATCATAGATTTAATTTTGTTAGGGTCCGCTTTGATACCTTCATGTGATATATGACCCAAATATTCCACTTCTTGAACCCCAAAGGAACACTTGGAAGTATTTTCATATAGTTGTTTCTCTTCCAATAGTTTTAAGACCCTCTCAACATGTTGTGTTCCCAAGATTTGTTGTAGATTAATATATCATCAAAAAAAATCGAACACAAATTTTTTAAGGGTTTGAAAATATATTTCATCAAGCTTTAAATTGTTGAAGGTGCATTAGTAAGACCAAACGACATCACCAAAATCTCAGAATGACCTTCATGTGTTCTAAAGGTTGTTTTGGGAATGCCTTCTTACTTCATTTTTATTTGATGATATCCAAAACAGACATCCAACTTAGTAAAGAAAATTGCTCCTTGTAATTCATCTAATAATTCATTAATGACAAAAATAAGACACTTATCTTTGATGGTCATTTTGTTGAGTTGTCTATAATCTAGACACATGCCATGAACCTTCCTTCTTTTGAGCCATCACCACTAGCGCAGTGAAAGCACTTTGGCTAGGTTGAATGATGTCAGCTTCTAACATTTCTTGAATCATATGCTCAGTTTTGTTCAACAACATAGGTATTTTAATAGAGGACGAACACCTTCAGTAACCACTCACACAATCAGGTCAAAGATCAACACATCGATGTTTTTACATGGTAAAACCTATATGGAGAAATATCCACGGGCCCAACCAATGTGGCCATTTGAGACAATTTATTAATGAAAAAGAAAAATATTACAAGAGAGTTTCTCACAATCGATCATCAACAAATGCCCCTACATGCTCTTTAAATAGAGATCATGGACCAATCAGGTGTTAAACGATAGATCAATACAGTCGTTAAGATCAAAGAGAATATGAGTTGTCCGATCACTCTATGTCAGTAACACATCGTGACCGTCAGATTACAAACATACATAAAAAACACACTTGAATCTAACGACACATTAGACCAAGTTGATCTTAACTAAATTCTAAGTGTCTAACATCCCCCCTTAAGAACAACTTGGGATAGGATTGAAGGATTTACAAAGGTGACACATTAGGAGGAGGAAGGAGGCATTAGAGAATATCCACTCTCAATGACAACTTCTTGAACTCCTAACATAGATTGAAGTTTTGAAAACTTTTTTTTTGTAAGAGACTTTATGAAAATGTATGCAACTTAATATTTTGTAGGGGAAAGGAGCACTTCAATAACTCGATCATGAATGAGATTTCTAATGAAGTGCATGTGTAGCTCGATGTGTTTGTTGCTCTGATGTTGAACTGGATCTTTGGTGAGCTTGATGGCACTCTGATTGTCACACCAGAGGGTGGTTGGATGCTATTGTTGGAATCCAAATTCTATTAAACTCTCTTAAGGTTAAAATATTATCTTAATTTTATTCATGAAATCGCTGATGACCTATATCTAAATTTTCTTTGAAGTTGAAGTTATTCAAATTGTAATTTTCCCAAGCCAAGATGCCAGGAACATTGAGTTTTTCATTGATTTTTATGTATTTTATGGTTGTGGCATTTCGTCAAACACTTTGTTGATTTATGTCTCATGAGTTGCACTAGGGTTTATACTGATTGTTTTTATGTGTGTTTGTAGAAATAATAAAAAAGATATAGCAATGGAACATACCTCAACAACACAATGAATAACCAAAAATACCTTAGATCTGATTTTATTCATAACAATTGTTGTACTCGTACAAAATGGAACAGATCTGGAATACATATAAGATAGTAGGGTGTTTGGCTGTTATGGCCTTCGAAATACAAGATAGAAGAATATCCATGCTTCCAAAAGCCTCTACAATATGAACACCAAATAACATTGAAGACCAATGGATATCCTCTGCTGAACGTGATGCCCTCTCTCACAATGCACAAGTCCTAGTTGGAATAGATCAAGGGAAGTACGACCTCCTCTCTTATGGACTCCAAGCACTACAAAACTCCCTGAGAAGGTAGATCTGATGATGGCAAGAAGGTATGAGAAGTCTCAGAGCAGTAGCTCATCCAGAAGACCCCCAAACCACAATATCTCCAATAACATGTGTGCCCTCCTAGCTGAACCAAGCCAATAACTTGGCCTCCAAGAATATAGCTTCCAAACCCTTCAGGAAGATTTCAAACTATAGATCAGGCCACGAGAAACCCCCTATCAAATTCTCAAGCTGAAAGATGAAGAATTGATCCACCAAAAGACTAATCCCTCTATCTGCAATAAGCCCTCCTTCTTCCCAACTCGTGCTAAGCCCAATAAATAATAAGACAGAGAAACCTCCTCTGGAAAGGGCTAGGAAAGGTGTCCTAGGCCCTACAAAGAATACCCAAAAGTTATTTTCCTCAAAATCCTTCTCCTCTACCTAGATCGTGTTGTTCTCCTCAAGGTGGTGCGTCCTCCTGCTGGAAACCCCCTGTAGTTGAGCACCCCTTCTCTTTTGTACTTGTAGATGATGTACAATCCACCTGAGACTAAATAGATCTGATGTAGAATGGTGAGGGAGGAATCTTTCACCTCCGTGACCAAGCTTGGACCAGGTTGGGTGGGATATTTCACCACCGAGCTAATCTCAAGGGTTTGTTAAGTCAAAACCCTCAAAATCCCCAAGTGCATGGGCTCACTAGCAAGAAGCCAGATATCAAACGATAAACAACATAATGAGATAATAGAGGCCCCTGTCTCTCTTTTATTCTCCTTTCTCACCTTGTCTCTCCAAGTGACTTTTACTTTATTTAATTATTAATTAATTAATTAAATCACTTTAATTAATTAATTAATGAAATCACTTTAATTAATTAATTAACCATTTTTCCTCTAAAAAGAAGTTTATCCCTCCTTGTGGCTTCCTTGGCCATTGAAAGTCACTTGTCATCATCCTATACTATAGTGCTATTCCTCTCGATTCTAATGAGCTATTACACTAAGAGGTTCCTCCAAGTATTATGCCCAATATGACCTCCTTAGTGAATTTAATTAACATTTAGCCCAAAATAACTCAAAATTACAGAAATCCCCATAATGCAACGAAACCAAAGCCAAGTTGTGCGGAATGGATCTTGAGGTTGAAATAAGATGATTGATTCAAGCCGAACCAAAAGAAAACCCTCAATAGCCCATGTACTCGCTATAACCTCCATCTAGCTACTCTGGTCATCATAACACTCTGTAATATAATGATGTCCCAAAGTGGGGACATTACAATCCTCCTTGCTAGAATATTGCTTGTCCTCAATCAATAACTGAATCAATCTGTATATAATAACAGGGTCCCATGGCCACTCGTAAGACACATAGTAAGCTCCATCCAAAGCTGAACTATCACACACTTTATTCCCTGGGTCCCATATCAGGACATGAACTATAATACCCTGTGAAGCATAATCCTGAAACATATCAACACCATGAGTCTCTTGCAAATGACACATGGCCTCAACCCAAATGAGCCCATCCTCCAAGTACATACCACGACCAACACAGTCTCCACCAACTGCACATGCTGCTACCCTAGTGAGGCACTGCAAGACTTCACTTAATAACCCTCAAGTGATGTGCTCTCCTTAATACTGAAGCTCAATGGAAAGTCAAAATAACTTTCCCCTGCAAGGGTCCACTCGCCTCCACCAGTCAATGAAATGCTCAGCGCTGCAATTCCCAGGTCCCATGCTAGTCTCTGTCCAAAATCACCACGCTGGTGTTGCACTACTCTGACCATGACAGTCCGCTCCACGTGTACATACTAGATCCCCCACTCCTGGATCCTCACACTGGAATACCTGTGAAAACTGGACCTGCTATCCAGAATCTTCATCGGTAAGAGTACCTCTATGGAAGTAATATCTTCCCAACCATCTCCATACTCGATCATGAGTATCAAAAGGGAGAAATTGTCTCGCTCCATAGGACAAGCCCCTGCAAGCCCACTCAAAACCAATCCAGAGTGAAGTATGTGGCTCTCTGGCGCAACCTGGGCCATCATAAGGTGAAACAACCTACTAACCAAATGGACTCCTAGATCCCATGGAAAACTTGGAAGTTTATCACTTCCAATCGCCACTAACTACTCTTGTGTCATAGTGCTAACTTGCGAAATCCCTCCATGCTCATCCCCATGAGAATCTAGATCTGTGTCACCCTATGAGATGTCTACTATCCCATGGACTAAGATGCTCATCATCATGCACAAGGTCTCAACTATTTGCCTCAAGTGATCCACCCCTATGTTGTTGTGTGCCATATGGACTCTCCTGTTAGGGGGTCTCGGCCTACCAACTCTCCATGTCCTCTGCCACTGTCTATCTCCTTTGACATTGTTGTCGATGATGAAAGTGTCGGGAAAGGCTAACAGAAACATCTGTAACTGACTATCGGACTGGAAAGTATCATATTCTTTGGTCAATCCCAAGGATTCAACCAAAATCTCATCCACCGGTACCCATGGTAAATACTTGCCTGTAGTCGTCACTAAACCCCAATCAACAGGTACAATTGGGGGTAACTGCTCAAACTATTGGTCAAGTGCTCTTTGTCCATCATCGCTCATGCAATTGTTGATACTGTGAAGGTGATCTCTTAGATATATCCACTGCTGCAAGGGAGAGGAATCTCCATGCTCTACTAAGGGTGTCTCCTCCCTGCAATCCAATGCGTCCACCTGAATCCCACTGTACATCTCAGCATGTCTCCGTGAACTATCACTCACCACTGTATGCTCCTGCATACTCATGTAATATCATGTATACTCCTGCAACAACATGGATCCTGAGTGTACTACGGGGTCAACCTCATCATGAAGGTTAGCCAATCTTGGAACACATATGGAAGTGTCCTCATAACTGTCCCTAGCTCTAGAGTTCCCATGTGTGTGTGAGTGCTCAACTGTCTCAAAGATCCTAATGGAGGGTAGCTCCTCTGACACATGGACATCCTCATGTGTCTCCATATCATATCCCTCCCTACTCATCAATGATGTTGGGTACTCCTCATGCTCCTCCATCAATTGGTGCTCCTCTACTAAACCACCTACATCCTCTAGCAATGTGGCTGAAGGATATATCTGACTCTCTACTAAGGTAGATGTAGTGGATCTCTGACCAGTCTCCTCAGGGAGCTCCTCCAATCTGGAATCTGGTTCTTGAAGGGTTGTCTGTGTGCCTTTCAAGAATCCTCGGGTGCTCACCAGCTCATGAGAGAGATGGTCCACCTCCAATTCTTTCTCCCTCAGGGCCCTGTGATACATCTCGCTAACCTCCAATAGGTAATCTTTTTCCATCAACAACTGGTGGTAGTCGGCCCTCATCATAGTCACTCTCTCCCTGAGAGTATGAAAGTCATCCATGGCAAATCCCTCGTCTAAACTATCATGGGCCATTGATGCCCTCCAACAACAATCTGCCACCAATGCGTGTGTGTCATCAATGTGCCTAGTGGTTGACATGATCATGTCTTCATTGACTGTCAATTGTCCTGCCACGTGTCATGACTCCTGATCACAGTCATGCTGAGCTGCCACCTCATGCCCCGCACTGCTAGTGTCAACCATGGAATCCCCAACAACACTCTTCACAAAATATAAGGCACTGAACTACCCACTGTCCACTGTGCTATTGGGTCCTCCTATATGCCACTGCACACCATCACCAACTGCTAGCTCCCTCTGAATCACATTGTATCGTGTATGGGAAGCTGTATCCTCTTGTGCACTCACCCTCCTACTATCATTTGCACCTGGATCCCATACAGATGTGTCCAAACACGTGCTATGGTGATCTCGACCAATAAGGAGTGCATCCTCATCACTGTCGACTGGTCCTGGAAGTAAGTGTCCCATCAAACTGTCAATCTCCACAACCTGATCAAACAATGGAGTATCCAAAAGCGGTGACCCACTCTCTTCATAGGCATGTGTAAGATCATTGTCTCCAAGTCATGTCTCTCATGAAGGTCCACCTGTCCCTGGTGTGCAATCCATGCGCAAGGCTCCACAACTATATCAGTAATTCCACTGATATCCTCTTGTGTCATGGCTATCATAGGTGTCTGATATAGTACCAATTGTGTCACAGTCACTGTAGGAAGCCCATCCTATCTAGGTGCTACCAAGTGTGAATCTCCACTAGTGTCACCACTCTGCTGAAGTGTAATGTCATCAATGCTATGTGATATGACTGCTAAAGCGCAAGTGTTATCATCCTGTCCATCTGAATATCCCTCCAATTCACAAGGGTCACTGTCCTCCCGAAGTGTGCAAGAGTCACTAGTCTCCTCGAGATACTCTAAATATGAATCCATGGTTGCATCCCCATGTACCTCCTCATCCTCACTGTCATAGTGCATCTCAATAATGTGCCTCTTACCTTTACCCCTACATTTATCATCTGGTTCCCAAGGCACTTTGCAGTTATAGCAAAGTTTCCTGCTCCTAATGGGTGTAGGAATGCTCTATTATTCCTTCCATCTACTACTGGGTAGTGATGCTCTCTCTCCCATTTGTTTACATAGTGCTCTAGTATTTTGTATGTTTGCTATCAACTCACGTATGGCTAGATCCAATTCCTATTTATCCATTTCTCCCTATCGAAGACCCCTCAGGCCGGCAAGAGTCGAAGTTCTAAATGCATGCACTAATCCCCACTGGCTAGGAGGATCAATGCTCTGATACCACTGTAATGTTCCCAAGCGAAGATGCCAGGAACATTGAGTTTTTCATTAATTTTTATGTATTTTCTGGTTGTGGCATTTTGTCAAACACTTTGTTGATTTATGTCTTATGAGTTGCACTAGGGTTTATACTAATCGTTTTTATGTGTGTTTGTGGAAATAATAAAAAAGATATAGCAATGGAACATACCTCAACAAGATGCAAGATCAACAACACAAGGAATAAACAAAAATGCCTCGGATCTGATTTTATTTATAACAATGGCTATCCTCATACAAAATGGAGCAGATCTGGAATACATATAAGATAGTAGAGTGTTTGGTTGTTATGGCCTCCAAAATACAAGATAGAAGAATATCCAGGCTTCCAAAAGCCTCTACAACCCGAACACCAAATAACACTGAAGACCAATGGATATCCTTTGTTGAAGGTGATGCCCTCTCTCATAATGCACAAGTCCTGGCTGAAATAGATCAAGGGAAGTACGACCTCCTCTCTAATGGCCTCCAAGCACTGCAAAACTCCCTGATAAGGTAGATCTGATGATGGAAAGAATGTATGAGAAGTATCAGAGCAATAGCTCATCCAGAAGACCCCCAAACCACAATATCTCCAATAACATGTGTGCCCTCCTAGCTGAACCAAGCCAATAACTCGGCCTCCAAGAATATAGCCGCCAAACCCCTGAGGAAGATGCCAAACTGCATATCGAGCCACGAGAAACCCCCTGACAAAGTCTTAGCTTGAAAGATGAAGAACTAACCCACCAAAAGATTGATCCCTCTATCTGCAGTGCGCCCTCCTTCTTCCCAACTCATGCTAAGCCCAATAAATAATGAGACAGAGAAACCTCCTCCGAAAAGGGCTAGGAAAGGTGCCCTAGACCCTACAAAGAATACCCAAAAGTTATTTTCCTCAAAATCCTTCTCCTCTGCCTAAATCGTGTTGTTCTCCTCAAGGTGGTGCGCTCTCCTGCTGGAAACCCCCTGTAGCTATGCACCCCTTCTCTT
Organism: Picea sitchensis; assembly: GCA_010110895.2. NCBI lineage: Eukaryota > Viridiplantae > Streptophyta > Pinopsida > Pinales > Pinaceae > Picea > Picea sitchensis. The sequence goes on from SNQJ01S0015782.1 coordinate 72,590, forward strand.
CTGTACCTGTAGATGATGTATAATCCACCTGATACTGAATAGATCTGATGTAGAATGGTGAGGGAGGAATCTTTCACCTCCGTGACCAATCTTGGACCAAGTTGGGTGGGATCTTTCACCACCAAGCTAATCTCTAGGGTTTGTTAAGTCAAAACCCTCAAAACCCCCAAGTTTATGGGCTCACTAGCAAGAAGCCAGATATCAAATGATAAACAACATAATGAGAGAATAGAGGCCCTTGTCTCTCTTTTATCCTCCCTGCTCACCTTGTCTCTCCAAGTGAATTTTACTTTATTTAATTATTTATTAATTAATTAAATCACTTTAATTAATTAATTAACCATTTTTCCTCTAAAAAGTAGTTTATCCCTCCTTGTGGCTTCCCTATCCACTGAAAGTCACTTCTCATCATCCTATCCTATAGTGCTATTCCTCTTGATTTCAATGATCTATTACACTAAGAGGTTCCTCCAAGTATTATGCCCAATACGACCTGCTTAGTGAATTTAATTAAAATATAGCCCAAAATAACTCAAAATTACATAAATCGTCGGAATGCAATGAAACCAAAGACAAGTTGTGTGGAATGGATCTTGATAATGAAATAAGATGAGGGATGCAACCCTAACCCCAAAAAACCCCTCAATAGCCCCTGTACTCGCTATAACCTCCATTTGGCTACTCTGGTCATCATAACACTCTGTAATATACTGATGTCCCAAAGTGGGGACATTACAGTCCTCCCTGCTAGAATATTGTTTGTCCTCAAGCAATAACTGAATCAATCCATCTATAATACTGGGGTCCCATGTCCACCTGTGGGACACACAGTAAGCTTGATCCAAAGTTGAATTATCACGCACTCTATCCCTTGGGTCCCATATCAGGACATGAACTACAATACCCTGTGAAGCATAATCCTGAAACATATCAACACCATGAGTCTCCTGCAAATGACACATGGCCTCAACCCAGAATGATCGCATCCTCCAAGTCCATACTATTGTCGTCCTAATACACACCTGGGTTATCGTGGAAGAAACCTTCAATCCACTTGGTGTGTCCTTGGGGAAAAGTCTCGAGTCAAGGTGCTGTCACCTGATCCTCAACTCCTCCGTCTAGGCCAACTCCTAGCGAAGCCAAAGGGGTAGTCCCTATAAAATAAATCCAAGGCTTTTCTAATCTATGAAAGAAAAAACACTTTAATATAGGAGTTTATTGCTGAAAATAAAATTAGATCATTCACCATTTAGCATTTATCATTATAAAGAACACTTTGCTCATGAAACATTCATACATCAAAATGATACAACATTTGCAATATTCAAGAGCATAAAAGAAGATTAGATAGCATGCATAAATGTAACTGCTCACATAAGGTAAATTGAATGTACCTTTTAACCAGTGCCTTAAAGGGAGTCGTGGACAGTGTAGATCAGAAATTGTATTTAGGTAAATTTTGTAATTAGTTAATGAAAGGTGTTTGGCCCCTTTAGCAAGCTTGTTCTTTTCTTGGACTTGCTAAGAGTTTACCGAAACCCAATGGTTTCACTAGTAAACTCACCAAAAGTGTTGGATGTCCAAAACGGGTGGGAAGCCAGGTCTCGAGAGGGCCCGCCTTACTTCACAGGTCACTTTTGGGCTTTTTCCTCCCAATGAACTCACAATCTTAAGATATCTCCCTATTAAACTAGCAAGGTTCAATTACTTGATAAAACTTGAAATAGATAGATCACACCCTGCTTTGATAATGAAGCACTTGCACAAACACTTGAAAGTGAAAGAAATGAATTTGCAACAATTAAATGATGTACCCTGCTTTGTAGTTGAGAGAGATCAACAAGATACTACTTGAAAATTAAATACTGTTACAAAATTGATTGAAGAAAGAAAATACTTGAAAACCAACTAACTAAGTATGCATGAAAATTTGAGAATTAGTTAACATGCATAAAAATTAGAGTGTTGTAGTGTGTTTGATATGTTTGACTTGTGTATTTGATTGTTAGATTTTAATCATGCAAAACTCAAAAAATGACAAAGCAAACCCACAACACAAATCCCCTTAAGGGGATGAAGAAACTGGGCACAAAGGGCCTGCTTTTATTGCACTATTACAATGGAGAACCAGATATCTCTTTGAGCCTTTAGCTCTTTTAGAAGAAGAGAGATATTTAATGTTGGATCATTAATAAGAATACAAGAAGAAAAGAAAGAAAAAGGAAACTTCGTTTTGACAAAGTCACAACCCCCCAGGGTCCGTGGGAGCCTTGATTTTGCACAAAATTGGAAGAATATCCTCTTGAACATGTTGTTGCTACAACAAAACAACAAACACATGAATTTATAAACGATGGAAAGAAGTTTAAACAAATAAAAAAAAATTATTAAATTTTCTGAAAAAAAAAATTCTAAGGCAAAAAGTGTGAATTTTAGGGCCTTTTGAGGCTTAAAACAAAGCTAACTTAGGCTCTTTTTAGTGACCTATGGTTTTTGTTTTAGTACAAAAAACATAAAATTTCTAAACAGATTGATAAAGAAGTTAAAACTAAGCACAAACTTTGATTTAGATTATAGATGAAAAAACCAAGAAAATGCCTAAACTTTGCTAGATCTATTCTTTAAAAATTGACAAATTTCAGCCTAGATCTAGCAAACCATACATGCAAAATTTAAATGTTTAAGAATGAAATATAGACTTGCTCTAACTTGCATGCAATCAAAGAAAAGAATGAGAAAATATATATTTTATCAGTTTTCTGGAGCTTCCGTCTGAGCCTGGAATTTTGGGCTGTGGGGTTCTCTTGGTATGACGAAGAGGGAGCTTGATCTTAGAATATTTTGGACGATGACAACCACCTGTCAATCCTCCACCTTGAGGAACCTGTAACTTTACACTTCAATCCTGCACAAAACTGTTAAAGGTCTTCCCTACATACACAACTCACAAACACATGTTAAATTTAACCGAAAATAAAGCATGCATTAGAGAGTCTATGAAGTAAAAAAGCAGTAAGGTAAATCAAGCTAGATTACTCTTACCCTATTATATGATAACATACCTACAAAGATTTAACAGTTAACCACAAAATTAAAATATAAATCAATACATGTTACCTCATAAGAATATTTTCATTTAGGTCAAAACATCCACACATGTGAGTCCACACCAAAATAGATCCAAAGACTTTCTTATTCCAAATGCTTACAATATTACAATAGCTTGCTTGCCCAAGACTGAACTAACTAATGGGAGAGGTCGACCCTTTCTTATATAGATATGGGAGGTGATAACTCCAATGAGGGATGCACTAGGGTTAGGGTTTATGAACTAGGGAATCCGTGGGTGATGGGAGAGTTACGTATGAGTGGAAGAGTAGTTACATGGGAGTGAAAGGGGAGTGGAGTGGAGAGGTGTTAGGTAAAGGTGAGTGAGAGGGGAGTGAAGGCGAGTGATGGGAGAGGTGAGTGGGAGTAAGGGGGAGTGAAGGGTTAGTTAAAGGATGTGTGGGCCCTGTTGTCGCCCTTATGCACACTTGCAAACGTGAGCTAAGTCCGTCTCACTTAGTGTGCCCTCGGAGACACAATGTCTAAGCTCCTGCCCACACTGTCACCTTGGCAGGAACTTCTTCCGTCTAGGCTTACTCCTAGGGAAGCCAAGGGGGGTTGTCCCTAAGTTACTAAGTTAATTTTAATTACAGT
>SNQJ01S0015783.1:38114-90464 GCA_010110895.2 Picea sitchensis
CCAAATGCTTGGAATGTCAAAAGGTAAAGGCTGAGCATAGACACTCAGCTGGTTTACTACTTCCGTTAACCATCCCTGAGTGGAAGTGGGAAGTGGTGACAATGGATTTCATCAAAGGATTTCCCAGATCAAGCAAGTAGCATGATGCAATCGTGGTAGTAGGGGACAAGCTTACTAAAGCTGCCCATTTTATTCCATTGAAGACTACTTACAAGGCAACTAATGTTGATGATATTTATATGAGGGAAGTAGCATGCTTGCATGGTGTACCCAAGACAATTGTGTCTGAAAGAAACCCAAAGTTTACCTCAAATTTTTGGAGAGGACTATTCGAGGGGTTCATAACGAACCTAAACTTCAGCACAACCTATCACCCTGAGTCATATGGACAAACATAAAGAGTAAACCAAGTGATAGAAGACATGCTAAGGATGTATGTGATGGAAAAACCATCTAAATATTATCTAAATATTATGTGATAGAAGACATGCTAAGGATGCATGTGATGGAATATTATCTAGACTTGGTAGAATTTGCTTACAACAATGGGTATCAAGCATCACTGAAGATGAGCCCGTTTCAAGCACTTTATGGAAGAAAGTGCAACACCCCAATAAGTTGGGACAATCTAGCTGATAGGGCAGTGGATGGGTCAGATTTGCTCAAGGAAATGGAAGAGAAAATGATGAAGATTAAACAGAATTTGAAGGCTTCCCAAGATAGACAAAAAATTTATGCAGATAAAGGCATAAACCACATAGATTTTAAAGTGGGTGACCATGTTTTCCTGAAGGTGAAATCCAATAGAAGTTCCCTGAAGCTGGGAAGCTGTTCCAAGTTGGCAGCTAGATTTTGTGGACCGTTTGAAATCCTAGAAAGGATTGGACCAATAGCTTATATGCTTGGATTGCTTGCATCCATGACTGTTCATAATGTATTTCATGTATCATTGCCCAAAAAATATATACCTGATGCTAATCATGTGAATGACTGGAATGTGATCTAGGTGGAACAAGAAGGCACTTTGCAAGTGCAGCCTTTGCGCATACTGGACTAGAAGAGCAATCAAATCCCGAATCAAGTCATAAATCTTGTAAGGGTTCAGTGGACCTGGTACGGTCTTGAGGATGCAACATGGGAGCATGAAGATGCTATGCGGGCAGAGTACCCACATCTTTTTGAATATTTGGAAATATTGTTGTTGTTGTGTAAAGAGTTGCACTGAGTACAATGAAAAAATAAGGGGATGTGATTGTAACACCCCAAGGCCGAGCCCCTGCTGAACTGTAATTATGATTATAGGCTGGTGAGCCGTGTGGTTATAAGCTGAGAGACTTATGTGTTTATTAGGTTGGTGAGCCAGATGCTAAGGAAAATGAGCCCATTTTTGTATATGTAAATACACACATATCATTAATAAAATTAAACTGCTGCATGTAGACACTCCACGAAGAAAGAGTTATGGGGGACTAATTTCCACTAGGTGGGGAAGGGGATAAGTGTCTAGGAATAGGGGCTAAGCTAGAGGTCTTACCTCTAAAGGAATAATATTATATTATTATTTCCTAGAAGCTAAGGTTTGATATAACCATGTTGTCCTAAGTTCTTGGGGGAAAGGGGGGACGAGTGTTAAGTGGAACTCATGCAGCTTCAGGGAGACATGTGTCAATGTGAGTGAATGCAGTTTTAGGTGGGAAAGTTAGCTTGTTTAGGGGTTTGATCATCGTTCTCATGAGTCTCATGATTCTCACGACTGTCACATATCCTTCACCATTGCTTATGTACTCCCGCGAGGTTAGACACCCTAAAAGAGAGCCACACTCCCCACTGATGCATGTGCAATTGTAACCTGCAATTGATGGACGTCGTCCTATGTGTTTTTCCTATGAAGCCTGATGCATTTGTATTCTCTTGAGTCGTGTTGTGTCTTAGAGTTTGGCTGTTGCCACTTTTTGTTTCCATACCCATTTTCTGTTGCTGTTGTCACCCGTGTATTAGCTGAATGTTGTTGCTGTATTTCTTAGGAGATGAATTGAAGAAATAGGTTTTCAAGCCTGTGATAAACTCTCCTAGGTGAGAGAGTTTGCTGGGAAGTGAGTTCTCTTGGAGGGAGTCCCGTAGAAACTACAATAATTTGAGACTTCTAGTTCAGCCTGTTGCTGAAGCCCAAGGTAAGGGAGGTGTAGTAGCCGATGGACTTGTAGTAGTGAAGGAGTACCCTCCTTGAGTGGAGCAGGCATGTGGGGAATGAGGGTCTGTGGGTTGTGGGCATAAGTGGCTCCTGGGATAAAAGATCCTTCCTGTTGTTTTGTTCAACTTCCTTGTTGTCCTTGCCAAGCCTAGAATTCCCTTTCCCTGTGGATTTTAGTCCCAGCTCGAGGGTGACCCAATGCTAAGTATGATGAGTAGTGTGGTCTAGGGTTGGGAGGTTCATGAAAGGTCTGGATGCAGTTGGTGGTCACCTATTAAAAGATAAGTACCATTAATTTGTTCGTTGTATGCTATGTATTTGTATTTGCATTATAATTAATGAGTAATGCCTATATATATGTTGCATGTATGTGTTAATGTTGCTTCCGCATGNTATATATATATATATATATATATTTATTTATTTATATGTGTGAATACCAGATGTTATCTCTATCTTCCGGTTAAGTTTTATATGTGATTATTTCCACGAAGTTACTTGGTGGTATGGCATGGACTATTGTTTAAGTCCGAGAATGTCACAAAAATGGTATCAGAGCTGTAAAGGAAAATAAAAGGTTGCTTCGGTAGCGTTACCTGGATGGGGTTGGTGGACAAGGGACGTTACAATTAGTGTGTTGGTTTCACATTGGAGAAAGTTGGGAGGCATATAGCCCTGCGTAGGGTATTTATGGTGAGGTTCAAGAGGAGGTAAATCATTTTACCTATAGGTTCTAGGAGGGTTTCATGCATCTATGGAGGAAGACACCCCCACAGGTTGAGCACAGGTTGTCTTGCGAGGCCCTGTTAGATGCCTTGCAGTCATCCCAAGAGGATGTCTATGAATTAGGGTTGCAGTAGTTTGTTGGATCGAGTTTGTGAGGGGATTAAGACATGATTTGAAAGCCTCTTGTAGAGTGGATATTAACAGAACATATTAGTGTAGTTCTTGGAGAGTCTTGAGACAATTTACTGGAATCATTACAAGTTTTCTTGTATTTTGTTTGTAGTAGATTGTGTATCTTCCTGGAATCCATTAGATTTGTGTACTTAGGAGTATTCTGTAGCTGTTATTACACCCATTAGATATCATTGTACTAGTTTTAGGAGTTTCCATCCATATAAGATGCCATTTTATCTTCTCTATTTTCTGTTTAATGTATGTATTCTATATGTCTGAAAATATTCCTAATTGAGCAAACTATTTGTAAGGAGTTAACAAAAAATTCACATAAGAAGAAGTAACAATTTTGGGATAGAAAACATAATTTCCCCTCCTAGCCTGGTTGGGGACATTACAATGGTATCAAAGCTGGTGGTTTTTCCAATCTATAACTACACTAATGCCCAGAAGAAAATGACGTGGAGGACAGACCTCTCGAGAGTCACCAAAAAGAGAAATAGAAGAAAACCACATAGAATCAAAACCAAAAGGAAGCATGGGAGAAAACCATGAAGGGAATACTATCCAAATATTAAAATATTTGGTCAAGGGACATAATGAGGCATCCCAAAGATGGGAAGATACAACAAGGTTCTAGCAGAAATCACTTGAGGTGCTCACACAATTGGTGGGACATCGTGGGAACACAAACGATATGGGTCAAGATGGACCCAGTGGATCCCATTGGGGTGGCATAATACATACAGAGAGTAGAAATAACCATACCCCAAATCAGAACAAGAGCCTAAAGTACCCTATAAGGTCCTTATTACCACATTCCTTGATAGGGAATCCTACAGAAGCACATGAAAAACACAATCAGGGGCTTGATATTAACACCTCATATAGGGAGTACGAGATGATATATGAAGATATCCGTGAGAAGGTTTCCTATAATGACTTATGCGAACTCAAATATAAGTACATACCTAGGGAGTGGAACATAGGAGTGCAGATCCCATAGAACTGTGACCTCATGTGAAAGGTGGGAAGGTTGACTATCCCACCCTTGGATGGGTCTAAAAATTAGTATGACTAGAGCCTGGGTACATAAGTTGGACACTTACCTCCAACTTAATCCAATGATGGAGGTAGAAGTAATTAAGTATGCCACCTTTAACTTGGAAGGAGAAGCTCACCAATGGTGGTGTTAGTGCTAGAAGTCAACTCAAGACTACTATTGAGTTAATCCTAGCACATCTTGTTTCAAAATGATCTATAAGTTTATGAAGGTGGAAAGATCACACACTTGGTTTCAATGAGGCTTATGATTTGAGCTAATTAAACCACTTTCCTATGTGCATCCGATCAGGTAAATAAAACCTCAATTTGAGTAAAAAGAGAGTATTAGATATGATTAAGGAGAATTAAATGGCACAAAACTGACAATCATCAAAGAGCATCTGTTCTTTAGTATAATTGACTAGTAGAAGAATAAACCTACATTGAGAAATACTTTCTGAACAAGATTTAAAATACTCAAACACACATGTGGAAAAGATTGCACTATACAAAATAGAGAAACCTTTTCAACACATACATACAATCATATGAGCATATAACAGTAATGATATGTTCAATATGAGGAAATCATAGTGATAAACAAAGATGAGAGATACACACCAACCATCGACTTTATTAACAACTGAAATTTTTACATAGGTAGGATGGATCAAAATAGTTTTATAATTAGAACCTTTAAGCCAAAATAGGGATCCAACCCATTCTTTTTCTACTTCATCCAATATATAGTGTTTTAAATTGGTTACATGCATTTATGGTCAACCTGATAGTCAGGGACACATCAAAACTAATCCATACAAGTGCTTAGGATGAATTCTTGCCTCTATCTACTAATATACAAAACAATAAACAATTTACAAAAAAAGATCTTATAATTAAGGAAATAACCTTTCATAGAAAAATCTCTTTGGTTGACTTGCTTTCCACCTGAATGATTACGCTACATCTTCCTCTTTATCCTTCCAAGATCTTCTTGATCTTCAATGATCCACTCGAATCAAGACTTTGACAACTCAACAATGATAACCGATCTACAAAATCATCGTATCCCAAGATAGACTGGAGATCCACAAAAGGGTATCTTACTCCACCTAATGATCCATAAATTACTCACCTTGTTTACAACCTTTCTCCATTATTAAAATATGAATATATGTCATATTTTCTGCAAAATTGGCTACTACAGGTGTTCCTGTAGCGCCAATATTTTCTTGTGTATGAGACTATGGGAACTTCCTTTAGCGCCATACAAAAAACTAGTTTTGAAATTTTTTAACGCTTTTCATTGCCCAAGTTACAACCAATCATAAAAAAAAAGGAATGGTACCTTAAATACAAGGAAACAAAAAGGTTCTTCCATTATCAATAGTATTTCAATCAAAATTTAGGATTTTCATTGAAGGTGAAATTCTCAAACTGCAAATTCTTCTTGAAAAACTGAAGTAGCTACTTCTTCCAACAAATACAAACCATTCCTTCTTGTCTTCTTGTTTTGAGAATGAGTTTTTTTTCTCTTGAGCTTATCCCCTTCAGATATGATTGAAGGGTTTGTTCCTTTCTTATCCTTTTTACTCTGTTTTCTTGCAGAAGCTCTACCTTTTCCTGTAGGAGTATTTTTGTTTGCTGTCATAGCTCCCTTCTTATACTTATTCCTCTCAAGCTTAGTTACATGAATTTTCTTTCTTGTTGATGGCTCCTCTTTTGGGTTTGCAGATTCTTTACCAATAATGATAACCTTATCTTTAATGGAAGGGTTATACATTGCTTTGGGTTTCAACCTGAATTTATTTCAAGGCCTAGTGGTCCTTTTTCTTATGAAAATTTTATATCTAGAAGCATCGTCTTCATAGGAGATTGAGATAGGAGGAATGATATTTGGGGAATGATATTTAGGCTATACAAGATCTACAAATTCTTCTTTTGTTTCAGGTTCTTGATCTTCCTTTAATACCCTAGGTTTTTCCAACCTTTTGGTCCTTTTAGAATAATTTTTTTGCGCATATGGAAACAAATGCTTACCTCCACCTAGGATATGAGAAGACCCTTCATCTGCTTGCAGGCTGGTTGGAGTAGCTTCCATTGGCTTGTCCGAAATATTTAAACATGCTTCTCTTTTACCCTTCCTTGGAATGATTGGTTGACTTGCGTTGGGTGAAGCTTCTTGATTAGGCTCAACAAATTTATCACACAACTGTGTGGTAGGAGGATGTACTTCTTCCTCAAACCCCGAATTGATCAAGAATTGATCCCATGTCCTCTATAATTTTCCCAGCTCAGCTTTAATAAGTATCTTAATTAACCCCTGATGATAAATTCCACGAGGAGGGGTCTTAGGGTTTGCTTGAATTTTCATGGCAATCTTATTTAGATCTCTTAAGAAGTAATATGGTAGACTCATCCTTTTTATTCTTGACAAATGAAGAAGGAATCATAGATGAAACAAAAACACAGTAGAATAGTGCTCTTCACATTTGATGTATCGTTTAGGAATTATCAAGGCCTCCATCCATTCATCAACAATCCAATCCATAGGAATACTCTTGGCCCAATTTTGGATCTCTATGTTCAGGTTTCAAGAACTGATTTACATCCCCTCCTGTAATTAATTTGTTTTTGAACCAATTTTCTCCATCGATAGGGAGGTTACAAGATGCTGCTATGGACTCTTCTATAACCTGCATAACTAGGTTTTCAATTCAGATCCTATGTCCATTAAAATCTTCAACAAATGCTCAGGCTACAACATAGTGATAACCATCTAGTTTGGTGCAATACAAATACCAACCATCCCGATCAAAGATGTGTCTGCTGTCTTCGTATGCTTCCATAATCTTGGGCCCTTTAGGTTCTCTTATGTTCACCTGCCCACCTTGAACCATATTACCTATCGCAACCAGAAGGATGGAGTATTTGCTGTAGAAAATGGATATGCTTGTTGTGCCTAGAAGGATAGGGGATTTTTTGGATCTATGGATGAAAATTCAAATTTGACCAGCTTTGCATGTTGTAACTGATGATTGGGTACTTGATAACTGCTTTGAATATTTCATTTAGCTGGGTAGGATGATCCACGTCCTCAAATTCAATACAACCATATGTGTGATGATGAAACATGGACAGGTGGAAGTTCCTGTAGAGCCCTACATAAACTTATCCTTTGGCATATTTGGAATGAAAACGACTTGAAAGTTGTTATCTAACTTAGTAATGATGAGACAAAAGCTATGACATGATGTATGACCTTTGATAAAAGTATTTAAACCTTTAAATGATGTCATAGGACAATCTTACAAACATGTGCATAATTAATCCTATCCTCTTTTATAAGACTAAGTATCCCTCATTTCTCTCAACATAATACTAATTTGACCCCCTTACTAAGATTTTGAACCCTTAATCAAACTAATGATTAGGATTTATAACTTATACAAAAAAAATTGAAATGGAGAAAATAAGAGATGACAAATGAGACTTAGCAAAACATAATAGGTGATAGTAATGTCTCCATGGGGGATGGAGTTATCCCTATTAAAATCCATGAACTTTGAGTAGATTTGTGCCTTCTATTCCTTCAAACTATATTCCATGTTATTCTACAGAGTTTAATTGTTTCAACCCTAAATTTTGGTGAAACTTTATTCAAAACATAACAAACTAAAAAATCAAAACTAATACTGGAAACTGAAAATGATAAATTGCAACATAGTTCCATTGGTATATGGGGTCCTTATTGTGTAACTACCACACCACACCAATATGTACAGTGGGATTTGAGCCACCAATGAATTTAGTAAAATAATTTCTTCAGAAAATGCCCATTTACAAGGCCACCAAAAAACTCATCACCTTCCAAATTTCACAATAGGAAAGTGTTGTTGTCCAAGATATTTTCCACCTTGAAAGGACCTGACCATAGGCTATCAAACTTCCCATGTTGGTATTCTCTGTGAGAATCCCATTTCAAAACCAAATCCTCGGGTAACAACAACTCTATTTTTTCTTTTTTGTCAAAGGTCTCTTTAAATTTCTGTTGATGCTGATGTGCCTTCTCAAGAAGTTTCTCTCTTGCTTGCTGCAATTCTACAATCTAGAAAATCCTCCTGATAGAATCATTAGGTTCAACTTCAATTTCCTGCAGAAATTTTACAATTGGAAAAGCAAGTTGTAATGGAAAGACTGCTTCCATTCCATATACTAACTGAAACAATGAAGTCCCAATTGCTCTCTTTGTACACAGTCAGCCCACAAAACATATTTAACTTTGAATCCCAAGCCCTCTTATTATCTTCCAAAATTTTCTTAATGATCTTGACCATACTTTTATTGGATGATTTTGCTAGGCCATTACCTTGTGGGTAATAAGCAGTCAAATTCTTAAGCTTGATGCCATAATATTCATAGAATTTTGCCATGATAGTGGATTTGAAAGATGCAACATTATCTGTGATGATCACTTTTGGACAACCAAACCTAGATAAAATATTTTCTTCAAGGAAACTTATGATTACCTTATGCATTTCCCTCCTTGTAGGTACAGCTTCAATCCACTTTGTGAATTAATCTGTAGTTGTTAGAATCCATCTATGTTGGCTACTAGATGGAGGAGTAATTTCACGTATGAAATCCAAAGCCCACTGTTGGAAATGTGCAGACACTTTTACATGCTTGATAGGTAAGGAATTAAGCTTATGTTTATTGACAAACCTTTGGCATTTCTCACATGCTCTAACCGTTGTAAAAACATTAGAAAATAGACTAGGCCAATACTACCCATCCCTAAGAATATTATATGCACTGGAATTCCAGAAGTGATGTCCCCCACACACTTCTTCATGAAATTCTGACATGATTCTCTGCACTTCTTCTTCATCAAGACACCTCAGTAAAAATACAGAAGGGTCCCTCCAAAACAAAGTTTGATTATTTAGACAATACCTAAAAACTTTGATTTTCATAGATCTTACTTTAGACTTATCCATTCCTGGAGGAGCTTGGAAATTCTATAGAAAATAAAGGATATATCTATACCATTCTGATTCAACAATAATTTGATTGACTTGAGAACTGTTGGTTTGAGGATGTAAATTTTTCGAATTCTTGCAAATGTAATCAACTCCCATATCTGTGCAATTGGAGTCAGCTAGAATCTTATCTAATCCCTTCCCTTTGACTAGCTTGGTAGGCTTGATCTCCATGTCATATTCAATCAACTTAGCTATCCATTTAATTCTCTTTCCATCACTTTCCGACCGAGTCAAGATATCTTTAATAGCACTAGATGGTACATATGCAATGAATTTGGAATGTAACACATAAACTCTAAAATACTTTAGTTATTTGACCAAATAAAAAACATGCTTCTCCATGATATCATATTTTTACTCAACATCACAAAGTGCCCTGCTGAAAAAGGCAATGGGATGTTCAAAACCCTTAGAATTTATCTGTAGAAGGGAAACTACTAAAGTATCTTAGGATGCAAAAGAAAAAATCAGGAACTCTTTTTCAAAATATGGGCTAATCAAAACAGGGGCATTTGAAGTAGCCTGCTTAATAGACTGGAAATAATTTTAGCTTCAGTTCTCCATTTGAACTCACTACCTTTTTCATCCGGTTATTTGTTTGAACAATTCAACAAAGTTGAGAATAAATATTATGAGAAAGTTTATCTTCCTAAGGAAAGGCTGGATTTCCTTCTTAGTTCTAGGGATAGAAATCTTTTGAATAACTAGCACTCTACCAGGATCAATTTTAACTCCATCAGCACAAACAATATGACCTAGCAATTTCCCTTGTTCTAAAGCAAAATGAGACTTTTTGGATTTAAAGAAAGACCATACCTTCTTCACTTCATTAATACTTGTCTCAAATGGTGTAGATGCTCCTCATTAGAGTTAGAGAATACAATAATTTCATCCATATAGATGACAAAACACTTATCCTTCTGTCCCACAAAGGCAATGCCCATGGCTCACTAAAAAGTGGCCCCAACATTCATCAAACCAAAAGGAATTCATGCATACATAAAAGTACCCCAAGGTGTTATAAAAGCAGTCTTGTCCATATTATCTGGATGAAAAACTACCTGATTGTGTCTAGAGAAACCATCAAAACTACCTACTAGATCCTACCACCCTCTGCAATATATGTTCCATTTTGGGAAATGGATAGTTGTCTTTCCGGGAACACTTGTTCAAATTCCTAAAATCGACACAAAGTCTAATTTCACCATTCTTTTTCTCACTAGCACCAGATTTTCGATCCAATCAGAATACCTCAAGGGTACAATGATCTTAGCATATAAAATTTTCTTGACTTCCTTCTCCATAATAGGTAACAAAAGAGGATTAATCTGCCTTAATTTCTGCTTGAAAGGTTTTACATTCTCTTTCAAAGGTATCTTGTGTTGAATGATAGTTTCATCAAAGGTCCTAAGATCTTCACATTGCCATGCAAAAACATCAATGAACTCCTTCAACAGTTATTSATATTTAGCTTGGTRTTTTGCTGACAAGAATTTTGATAATTTAACATGCTTGGGATTTGCAGCGGTCCCAAGATTGCAATCAATCACCTCTGCTTCTTTTTCTGGATTAGGGAGCTTCACATGAACATAATTATGATAAAAAATCCTTTCAAGAGGTATGATCCAGATTTTATGAGTGGAACAAAATGAATACATATTATTATCAAAATATTCTTAACATAGAATAACATATATATAGTAAAAATGGTCTCTATTCAATAAGGAAATAAGCTCAAACTGTAAAATGCAGCGAAAAACAAGCTTGCTATAATGGTGGTGGCTTATCTCTTAGAAGAGATGTGACAACTGCACTCATTCGCAAGAAGATGATTACAACGAGGCTCTGAATTCCTTTTTACAATAAACATGAATGTCAAAAACCCTAGACATCCAAAAACCTAACCCTAGGAGATGAAGTGCCAAAAGTCATGTGGGCCCCGTTTGGGTAAGTTAGTACATCAACTTCTCAAGGTCGTAACTTTTGCATACGATCTTCGTTTTAGGTGCACAATAGCCCATTGGAAAGGTCTATCCGAGGAATACACATGTTGTTGTGAGACTCTAACTTCGTCTATGGTTTGATTATGGAGAGCCCTAAAAACACTATTTAGGGCCTCAAAACGACCCCGAAAGTCAGGGACTCAAAAAATAGGAAAAAAATGAGAAAGTGAGATAGGTGGAATATGTGGGAGGCCACCGAAATACATATGGATCAATCCTTCCCCTTAGGAATAAATGGTCTCCATTTCATTGAGTTCCCCCATTAGATGAGGGAATTTTTGCTGAATTTGGCCTCAGGTGAGCCACTTGCCTTGGTGCAAGAGCTGCCCTGCTTTGACAACTCAATAAATATTGATCCTTTGCTGGTGAGTTCCCTTGACTTGTTTCTCCACAATAGAATCATTGGATTCCTGTTGTATGCAGTCGGGTTTGAGCTTTATTTGTGTCAGTTGTTCTGCTATCTTTGAGGTGTCCAATAATGGTGGGAAATAAGGTCGAAGGAGATCCATGTTGAGCACTGGTTGCAGGCCAAGGAAAGGAGGAATGTTGAGCTCAAAATAATTATCACCCACAACCTTGGTGATGGTGTACGATCCATAATGGAGCGGGAGAAGATTCTGATGGGGTACTATAAGGTGTTCTTTCTGCAAGTGCAACCAAAATTTGTTGCCCACCTAAAACTTATGTGGCACCTGGTGTTGATCATGGCGCTGCTTATACTTTTCATTGGACTTATATAGGATATCCTGAACCTATTGGCGGATGTGATGGATTTGCTCAATGAACTGAGTGGCTTTGTCAGCTTCAGTTGAAGCAAGAGATGAGTTGACCAAGGTGACCGAAAGGGGTAGTGCAACATCTATGGGACACAATGGTTGGAATCCCAACCCCACCTAAAAGGGACTGTGGCTGGTTGAGCTATGCAGGGATTGGTTGCAGCTATGCTAGACATAGGGAAGACTCTCATCCCATGTGCAAGGGTGATTGGAATTATACACGTGAAGGATATGCATGATCATTATATTTACGACCTCGGTTTGGCCATTTGTCTGGGGGTGGAAGGTCGTGGATTTGGTGAGCTTGGTGTGTAGCAGTGACTAGAGGCTCGACCAGAATGTGCTGAGAAATCAACTGTCCCAATCTGAGACAATGGTTTATGGGATTCCAAAATTTACCCAGACTCATTCAAAGAAGAGATTAGCAGTGGCCTCTATTGTGATGCTCTTCTTGTAGGTGGCCATAATAATCATCTTAGAAAAGCGATCAACAACCACAAAAACAAATTCATTTCCCTTCTTGGTGGATGAGAGGCCCGACATGTAGTCCATTGAGATGGATTCCCATGGCCTGTCAGGAGTAGGCAGAGGGGTGTACATGCCCTATTTCTTAGTGGTCGGTTTGGTAAGAACGTAGGAAGTGCAAGACCTGATATACTTGTTGACCTCCTGTTGAAGTTTCGGCCAATAGAAATGTTTTTGCAAGATTTCCATTGTCTTTTTGATGCCGAAGTGTCCTTCCACTTGACTATAGTGGAATTCCCATATCATCTTTGCTCGCTCACTTGATGGAACATAGATATGGACCAGACGACACAAAAACCCATCCTGGAGATGGAAATTAGAGACAACTGTGTTTTCGCCCAACATTTGGTAGGTGGTGGAAAAGTCCGGGTCTGTCTCATAGAGTTGGGGCCATCCGTAGGTCTCATGGCTACAAGATTCTAGCACCGTGGTGAGTGCCGCGAATGGCGGTCTACTGAGGCAATCAATGATGCGGTTGGTGATCCCTTTTTTATACTTGATGTTGAGGTGGAATTGATGAATGTATGTGGACCATTTCTGATGGCGATCATTCTGGAATTTTCCTTATGTCTGCATGAACTGTAGTGGCTTATGATCAATGTGGATGACTGTCTCCTTCCCAAGAATGTAATGTATCTTCTAGATACAGGCTTGCACACTAGAGTACATTTCTTTTTTGTAAGTAGGGTACTTATGAATAAAATCTGATAGTGTCTCACTATGATAGGCCACAGGGTGGCTGTGCTGAGTGAAAATGGCACCCACAGAATAATTTGAAGCATCTGTCTTGATCTCAAAGGGATGTTGCAGATCCGGTAGTGAAATTACTAGGGTTGACCACAAGTGTTGCTTCAAATCATCGAACGCTTATTGTTGGTACCCGCCCCACACAAATTTCGCTTTACCACCACCCTTGGTTACTTGGCCGAGGGCCCATGCAATATGGGAGAATCCCAGCATGAACCTGCAGGAGAAATTGGTAAGTCCCAAGAAGTTCTAAAGCTCAGTGAGTGTGGTTGGGGCTAGCCAGTCAAAAAATACTTGGATCTTGGCTGGATCCACATGTACACCATGTTGATCAATGATGTAGCCATGGTAATGGACCTGTCCATGGAGAAGGAGCATTTTTCCAAGTTGGCATATAGCTTGTGCTACTGCGAGGTGTGCAAAGCCTGTTGAATATGATGCAAGTGTTCTTCCCAAGTATTCTTGTAAATGAGAATGTCATATAGATACACCACTACAAAATTATTGGTGAATGGTCATAGGATATCATCCATCATTCTCATGAAAGTGGCTGGAGCATTTTTAAAACCAAAGGGCATGACCAACCATTCAAAAAGACCTTCCTTTAACTTGAAGGTGGTCTTCCATACATCTTTATATTCTATCAGGACCTGGTGGTATCTAGATTTCAGATCAATCTTACTGAAGTATTTCCCCCCCATGAGCTGATCAAGGCGGTCATTGATTCAGGGAATCAGGTATCGATTTCTAACTGTGATTTTATTTAGGGCCCAATAATCAATGTATAGTTGTCAAGTTCCATATTTCTTCTGTACCATCATGATTGGGCTCCCGCAAGGTGATGAGATGGGACATATGTGCCCCTTGTGGAGCAATTCTTGGAACCGCCACTTTATCTCCTCATTCTCTAACAAAGAGMAGAGGTAKAATGGACCATTGGGAAGTAGTGCATTGGGGGTCATATCGATGGGGTGATTGAMCTGGAAGTGTAGAGGTACCTCGATAGGTGAGGATAAGATATCTAAGTATTCTTCCATGACCTTATCCACTTTTGATGTGTGGAGAGGTCGACAACGGAGACCTTGGATGTGGCTGCCATATTTCTCTCATTCTGAGAGTGAATCACAAAGAATAAAAAATTCCCCGTTTAAGAGACGACCTTCCTTCATTTCTTGGAAGTGATCAAGGAAATAACACTAGGTGGGACTTCCTCGGTTGTCCTATACAATTTCTTGTTCAAAGTAATAATAACACTGCGAGGCCTAGACTCATATACAACATGGCATTTCCATAAATATGGTTATCCCAAAAGAACATTAAAAACTTTGAGAGGGGAAACATCACACAATACCTCGTCTTTGAAGGTCTTGATGCTGTATGCCAAGCGACATTGTTGGTTGAAGCGGATTTTTCTTCCTTGGTGGAGCCATTCGATGGTGTAGGGTCGCAGGGGTGACATTTTTGGTAGGGCGAGTCGCTTGACAACCTCTATTGAGATGAGGTTCTTCTGGATACCTCTATCAATGATGAAGTGTAGCGGGGTACCCTTCACCCATGTCTGTGAATGGAAAAGGTGTTATCCTTCCTCTAGATCATCTGGTTCACTGAGATGGAGCTTGGTGGTAGGAACAATAGAAATGGGTTTTGTGTCAATGATCTGTCTCCCCCTTTTTGGTTCTAACTTAGAGTCGGAACCCACATCTGATTTAGAGAATTTCACCTTAGCCACCAACGACTACTTTGAGCAACAATCAACAATGTTATGCTAGGGGATCTTATGGAAGTCGCACAACTTCCCAACATCTTTCTTTGTCTTTCTAGTGTCCTTATTTTCTTGCATATGGTTGTCTTGAGGCGGTTTGTCTTTGCTTTGCCCTTTGTTCTACGGGTTGAGACCACCCTTTCCTAGATTTTACTATGAGGGGTTCCCACACTCAAATTGTTGCGTCTTTTGTTTGAGCTTCTGCTTGATTTTGATGACATATCGGTAGGCTGTGCCCAAGGATGAGATGTCCAAAAACTCCATTTTCGGCCTGGATGTATCTATGTAGACTGTCGCGATACTTGAGCACCAGATGTCACTCAAAATATTTGATACCTATATTGGTGTGCAAGGTATGGAATATATTTGTGAACTCGGGCACTGCTTGGTCTCCTTCCTACCGCAATGTGGTCCATTTTGTGTACATGTCCTGTATTGTTCCTTAATATCATCCCTAAAGGACTCCCAGGTGACCGCGACTAT
This sequence comes from Picea sitchensis, assembly GCA_010110895.2. NCBI lineage: Eukaryota > Viridiplantae > Streptophyta > Pinopsida > Pinales > Pinaceae > Picea > Picea sitchensis. The sequence continues at coordinate 53,591 of SNQJ01S0015783.1, forward strand.
AAATAATGAGGGTTCCTCTATTTCCTTATGCTCACAGAAAGTTTCCGACCAATCTTTGACATAGGGAATGGCTTTGAGGAGTGCAAAAGTAATATTTTCTCTATTTGAGAAGTTATGGATAGAGAAATACCCTTCTAGCACATTCAACCATTTGTCTACAACATCTGAGTCTATCTGACCTTCAAATATAGGAATATCGAAGTTGATTTGTATCTTAAAGGAGGCGACGCCTCCGTTTGAGGAAGACGCGTCGCCTGTTGGTAGCCGCCGAAGGATTTTTACAAAACTACCCATCATCTCGTTCCTCTGTTGCGTGAGGGTTTCCTCAAGCAACATTTTGAAGGGATCTCCTGTTCTATCATCTTTCTTTTCTCCCACCATGAGAGGTCACTTGGGCATGCAAGATACTTTGTGCTCAAGAGAAACAAGCTCGAGAACCAATTCTTTGTATCCTGACCTCATTGGGGACATGCATTAAGAATGACAAGGAGAAGACCTCTCTGATACCACTGATCCATTTTTTTATGAGCGAAACAAAATGAATACATATTATTATCAAAATATTCTTAACACAAAATAACAGATATACAGTAAAACTGGTTTCTATTCAATAAGAAAATAAGTTGAAACTATAAAATGTAGCGGAAAACAATATTGCTAGAATGGTGGCGGCTTATCTCTGAGAAGAGATGTGTTGGCTTCGCTCATTCGTAAGAAGATGATTACAATGAGGCTCTGAAGGCATTTTTACAATAAACAAGAATGTCAAAAACCCTAGACATCCAAAAACCTAACCCTAGGAGATGAAGCACCAAAAGTCATGTGGGCCTTCCTTAGCTATGAGGGCCTTCTGAACTGCATCATGCAACATATGAGGAATTATAATCCTCACCTTCGCATGGATGTTTAAGTTAAGGATGAACACAAACGTGTTGAATTTTAACTTCTCTATGTTCAGATGTGGACCATACCTAAGTAGCTCTATGAATCTGGCCTCATATTCTAGCACCATATGACCACCTTGTCGTAAGGCGTTGAACTCATTTAGTTGATACTTAATGAATTCCTCGGACAAGTACCTCTCCCAAAACCGTTCCTCGAACAAATCCAATGACACGTCTTCGACAACCATGTTTAGTTGAGGTAGGAGTGTCTTCCACCATACAAGATCACTCCCCTTCAGCTGAAAGACCACCATGCAGACTTTCATATTGAAGGTGTAATCATGAAGTGCAAGCACATTTCCATATTCTCCAACCATGCCTCAGCGATTGAGCCGTCTGTGGTACCCATAAAATAGAGAAACTTCACCTTCTCGAGTTCTCTATGCATACTATTACTATCAGCTGGAGCATGCTGTGAACCCTCATTGGGTACAAATTCTCTACCCTCATCTCGATCCAGACGGTTAATCAATGCCTTTGACATCCTCTGGAAGGATCTTATCATACCTACCACAAATCCCATAGAAACCTACTCCTGCTCAGTAATATGTTCATATCCCTGGGGGTTAGAACCTTCTAGTGTGGATTCTATTGGAGGTGTCACACCTCTTCCTCCAACACCACGTCATCTACTTCCCCTGCATCCTCTAACCATGATTACCTGCATGTACAATTTCAAAATTTTAATTAGAGATATAATTTTAATCATTCAAATAACATAGTGGGAGGCATAACAGTCCAATGCCGTAGGGTTGAACCTCTCTTTGATACCATATGTAACGACCCCTCCATTATGACAACGAATAAGTGAGTACAAAAGAGGTCATTTTTTTTTTTTTTAAACAACTTAAATTAGGACAAGTGATATGTGTCACAACATACATTAATAATTACACATTCCAACTAATCACATCACCCCACAATCAAGAATTTGAATACAACATCACTATTATTCAAGATCAACCATATCACATAAATATAACATAAGGTAGCTATCCATCCAACCTATCCTGCAAGGTTTGGACCTCCAAGACACATAAACAACACTCAAGGCCAGGATTCATCCAATTTATTTTGACCATTAAAGGTCTGAGGGCTGACGACTATTTTGAGGAACAAGGAGATATCTAGATCCCTTAACCACCATCCTATTCCAAATTTTGTGACTAATCAACAACATTACTCATAAAAAATTCTTTAGGAACACAATAATCTACTATGATTTACACATTCATTTAAGAATTAAGCACAACCTTTCGTGAATCGCAAAAAACATTTCATTAAATACACATACAATGTACCACACATCCATTCTCTAATACATGCTACTAAACCCTTCATACAATACATATAATAATCCTAACAAAAATTAAACATTATCACATCATGTTAAAATCATAAATTCAATAAATGTATTACTCCAACACATAAGTCAACATCAATTCTTAAATGGTAAACATGAGACTAAATTCCAAATTTGTAAAAAACAAGCTTACCTGCATACATAACATGATTACTTGATCTCATTAAGCCTCACTCTATAATGTATCATTTAATTGTAACTTGAACATAGTATCAAATAGTTTTTTTCACTTTAATAAAAGATATGTTAGGTTAATTTGATGCTTACATTATTAATCACTTTTCCTAAATCAGTATCACTCTATTTATTATTAATTTTATAATAACCTTAAATATTCCTCTAACAATTCATCACTATTAAGCACTAAGATTCAAAACAAATCCCAATGAATACACAAGATTTTTATTAAAGAAGATCTTAATAAAAGGATATAGTTGTTCACTCAAATTTTCCTTTAAATTATCAACTTTGCAATAAGTCTAAGTCAATTACAACTTAGCATATTCATTGATCGCAATCATGTAATTTCTAAGGATCCAAGTTTGTTAAGAAAAACGTTTGACCCTACAAATTTTGAACTTCCATGATTTCCAAAAGAAAAGGGCAGCGCCCCTATCTATTTTTTAATCATCTTCCAACAATTAATTGGCAAGGAGACTAAACTTAACTAAGGAAACACAACCATCTCAACACTGACTTTGCATATGACCATATTGACTCTATATCTAAATCACATGAATCCTTTGAATCAAAAATATCATCTGAAGAAGATTTGACATGTGCATGCTCATTATCTCTGATAGGTGGAATAATAAAAGTGTCTTCATGCGGCTGCTGAGGTACATGCGAGATACTTTCCTCGAATTGGACATTACGCTCAATGATGAGCCAGTCCATGGAGAGATAAATGAGTCTATATCCCTTCAAACCATCGGGGTATCAAAAAAAAATACACTCTGTATTCTGTAGATCAAGCGCCTTCCTCTTCTCAGAGGGAATCCTAGCCCATGCACGAGAATTGAATATACATAAGTGGGTCACTTCTAGTTTGAGACCACTTCAAGCCTCGCAGAGGTTCTTATCCTTGAAAGATATATGGGGATATATGTTTGGGTGTAGTTTTCACAATTAAGTGCTTCAACCCATAATCTCCATGGAGTTTACTTTGCATGCAACATGCACGATGCCATCTCTTTGAGGGATCTATTTTGCCACTCATCCACTCCGTTTTTCTGCGGAGTATAAGGAATTGTGTGCTGCAACTGAATCTCAGCCTCAAGAAAAATATTTTGTATCTCATGGTTGACATACTCCCCCCCACTATCTGTTCATAGGAATTTAATATTCTTTCCTGACTATGTCTAAACAAGGGCTTTGAAATCATTGAGGTGTTGAAAGAACTTAGATTTTTTCCTGAGAAAGAAAGTTCACGTGAAGCATGAGAAATCATCAACAAAAATGATCACGTACCTTGATTTACTAATTGATGGATGCATAAAAGGGCCTATGAGGTCACTATGGATCAGATCCAAAGGAAATGATGCCTTTTGAGTCTTTCCTTTGTTGATTTTTGCTTGAGGGTGTTTTCCAAGGACACATCCCTCACAAATTCCTTTGGAGAAGTGGATGTTAGGTATACCTTCAACCATTCCCTTCTTGCTAAGTTGTTTCATATATCTAGAATTTAAATTCCCAAAACTTTCTTGCCATATCCTACTTCTTTCATCAACATAGGTAAGAAGTAATGCAAAATCTGGTTCAATAAATTCATAAAATGTGTAGAGTCTGGATTGATGATTTACCTCACTAGTAGCAACCTTGTAATTTGTTTGCATGTCATAGATATCCACAACATCAAGTGTGAATATTACTTTCTTTCCGATGCCATTTTTTTTCATCTGATACATGGAGAGAATATTGACAGAGAGTTTGGGAACATGTAGCACATTCTCGAAGCTCCCATTTGTGAGTTCAACTCTTCCTTTGTCGGTGACCTCGACTGGAGATTTGTCCCCCATCAGAATAGGAGGAACTTTGCATGCATCCAGTGAAGAGTAGACTTCTTTTGTGGTATCCATGTGGTGTGATGCCCTTGAATCTACAATCCAAACATTGGGAGAGGATTTGATGGCAATCAAAGAATGGATAGACTTACCTTTCCTGGGATTTTCATCTTCTTGGCACCCTAGGGGACACGATCTCCAAGGTTTTTTTGTTGAATTATTTGAGCCATTTGATCTATCTGTTTATCCATACATCCAGATTCTAAATGGAATCCTTTATGGAAGTAAGTGCATTTCTCCCCTATTATTCCCTTTCCACCTTTGGATTCAGATGAATCGTTGAAGGTTTTTGAGTGCCCTTCCTTATTTGGATTTTCATGTGCCTTCCTTTTGTCTTTGTCTTTAGATTTATGATTTTGTTCACTGCTACCATCTTGCATAACAAGTGCATTCTCCTTTGAGCCTTTTACTTTTCCCATGTTGATGAGCTTGTTCTACTCTTGCGTCAGAGACTCAATAGAGACCTCAAGAGAAGGAATTTTCTAGGTAGCTCCAGAGGAGAGACTAACTGAATGAACTGTGGATACAAACACAGAGTATTCCGGACCAAGTTTGGAGAGAATGGTAAGAACCACTTGTTTCTTCTCCTTAGATTTATCAACCCCACAAGCCTTGAGTTGTGACAACAAATCCTTATATTTGGTAAAGAAATCTTGGAAATTTTCGAAGGTTTTTGGATCCAAAGTGAGAAATTACACCTTGATTATATGTCCCCTCATCTCATCCTATGTGAAAAAAATTCCTTCCATGGTGGTCCAAACTTCATTGGGGGTTTTATAGGAGGATATGTGAAAGAGGAGCTTAGGATAAATGAGACTGCAAATAGTTCCAAACACTTCATCCATTCGATTCAAATACTTGGATTTTTCTATGGTTGATGTGGGTTCAGTCTCTTTGTCCATGGTTAACCTATATAATTCTCTGTTTCAAATATGCATTATCATCTTGTCCCTCCATGCAAAGAAATTGTATAGTGTAAGAATGAATTCTTTTGGAAATTCCATTTTTCTCGCTATCTTCAATCTTCGATACCTACAAAAATAATCTTGTGTGTCTTTTTACTAGCAATATGTCGGCTCCAATACCATGTAAATGTGGATAAACCTACATAGATAAGATCTAGCTAGAAAAGGACATACATAATTTGCAGAAGAGAGAGAGAGAGAGAGAGAGAGAGAGAGAGAGAGCAAAGAATTGTATTAACCAAATGAATGAATGATAATTTACACATGATATACTCTTTATAACTCAACTAATGCACACTAGAGGAGAATCTAATGCACCATAGTGGTGGTATAGAATGATCTGTACACACACACCGACAATTACATAAGTAAACTTCCACCTAGTCTAAGTTAACTAGTCTCTTAGTCTTCAGTTAACTGACTGTAACAGAGTGAAGTGATGAGGAGATCATAGAATCGTGAATAATGCATTAGTATGGTGATAATCTCAAGGACAATGTAAATTAGAAGGTGATGATCCTAATGCTGCATGGTGATGAAACCAATGTGACATTAATACTCCACTCAATGGATCAAACTGAAGTGTGAACTGAAGAGAATATTCTCCTAGAATGTAGGAAAAGGAATATTCTTCCTAAACTATAGAAGACTGAATAATGACTAATAAACATAGGGAAAACCTTAGGAAAAATAAATCCTAGGTGTGTGTGAAGTATTTCCAACACCTTTAATTTTCGTCCACCTGTCTCATCAACTGTTAGATTGATGCTTTCCACAACTTTGTTGAGCCTTATATAGTAACATTTGTGTGATTTCCTTATACTCGAGTAACCAAAAGGTATGTCTTTTCCACACAATAATCAAACTTTCCCATTCTTCCATTTTCTATTTTGATGTGGTATTTGCTTCCAAAAACTCTGAAGTGCTTCACATTTGTTGGTCTTCCTTTCCATAGCTCGTAGGGATTTTTGTCACTATTGTTTCTGAGCATTAATCTGATTTGAATGTAAATTGTTGTATGCACTGCATGTGTCCAAAAAACATATGTCAACTTAGAATCCATTAACATTGTTTGAGGCATTTCCTATATTGTCCTCTTCTTTCTTTCGACAACTCCATTCTATTGAGGTGTCCTAGGAATGACAAATTTCCTTTTTATTCCATGCTTGTTGCATAAATCCATAAATTCCTTTGAAGTAAACTCTCCATTTTCTGATCTCAAACATTTTATTTTTGAATCCATTTCCCTGGATACCTTGAAGTTTTCAAATGCTTCTGATTTCTTCCTTAGAAAAAAAACTGTAGTTATCCTTGTATAATCATCAACTAATAAAATAAAGTATTTCTCACCTTTTCAACCCTTTGTTCTAGTTGCTCCAACTAGATCAATTTGCACAATTTTCAGTGGTCTTGTTCTGGAGTATTCCTTTGATTTGAACTTGGTCTTTGTTTTCTTTCCTTATTGACAATTCTTGCATAACATGTTGGTTGGCTTCGTGATTTGGGGAATTTCTTTGACTGCTTCCTTTTTGTTGAATTTGATGAGGTTATCGAAGTTTATGTGACCCATTCTTATGTGACATAACTAAACTTCATCTTCCTTTCCTAGAAAACACTTTTGATTTCCAATTTCACTTAATACATATATGTTTCTTGAAGTTCTTACAGTTCTTGCAACCAATTTTTCTGAACCTTCTTTTCTTATCTCACACTTCTGTGAATCGAACATAAGTTTGTGACCTTGGTCACACATTTGACTTACACTTAGAATATTATGTTTCATATCTTCCACCCTTGAACAATTTCTTCCTTGGTATTCTTGTTTCCAATTTTGACTGTGCCCTTTCCAATGACTCTAGTTGAGTCATCGTTTCCAAAGGAGATCGATCCATCTCTTTCCTTTATAAATGTTAGAAACCTGTCTTCATAACCTGTCATGTGCTTTGAGAAACCATTGTCAACATACCAACCATGCTTCTTGTGTTTATATTATAGAGAAAGTTTGCATTCTTCATTGTTATACTGATTATGTTTTCTTATCCATATTTTTTGTTGAGGTTCTTGTCTATGACTGTTGTTATTATATTGTTATTCTCTTAGAGGGATTGTCATTATATAATCTTTGGCCATGTGTATAAAGTTGTTGCACTTGTAGCATTCCACTTCAGTGATCAAGGATTCAATCATTTTGTAGATTTTTCTCTATGTTTCACTAGGCCTTCTTGGATAACCATTTTTTTCATGACTTTCAAAGTTGTTTTTGTTACTTCTATTAGCTCTGCAATTTACAACTTTATTTTCAAAATTATTACATGCATAACATAAACCAAAAAATATAGTTTGATACCTAGGAGTTGAAGATCTTCTGAAAGGATTTTCTCTTCTAAATCCTTCTTCTTCTTGAGGCATGTTTGGTTCTGACTATCATTGATTCTGAAATATGAATCTTCTAGGTGGAGGAGTGTCCCTAAGATCTTCCCTGTAAAAAATCTTGTCTCCTCTGACTGTCTTTGCATAAATTCTTGGTTGTGTTTCTTGATCTGTAGTTTTGGAGCTTGAGCCTCTTTCTGTATGATTGTATCCTTTCCCATACTTGTCATGATGTGGCCTTTGAGTGTTGATAATGTTATACAAAACCTTTGAAATATTCTGCATGTTTTTATATTGAAGGTATTTTCTCAATGTGACAATCTCTGCTTCCAAATTTCCAATGATCCTGTCCTTTTCTTCCAAATGTTCTTTAAGTACTTCTTTGATTCTTTTGTCTTCTTCAACTTGAATTTTTAAATTAGAGATCATCTACTCCAATTCTTGAAATTTGGAATTTTGTGTTTCCTCTTTTCTTTTTAGTTCTTCCCGTAGTGATTTGATTTTCTTCTTTTCCCTTTTTATAACATCTATGGCACTCAACGATTCTTCTTTGTATTCAACTTTTGCCTCTTCATATTTTTCTTTTGTGTCTTGTTTATCAGAGTCTTCTACTGTTATGAATAAAACTCTTTTTGTCTCACTTTCACTGGCTTCATATTCATCTGATGAGGAGTTGTCTTCTTTGGTGCATAAAATTTTCTTGAGGAATTCTTTTTGGTTCTTTTTCCTTTATATGTTTGTTTTCTATTTGAATCATCTTCTTCATTTATTTTCTTTTTCTTATGGGGATATTTGTTAGCAAAATGACCAATACCATCACAATTAAAACAAATTAATGGAATCTTACCTCTATATCTTTCATCGGTTCCCTTTTTCAGTCTTCTAACGAAGTTGGCTACTTCTTCATCATCTTCCGAGATGTCATTATTGCTTCTATATTATTTTGCAGTTTTCTTTGACTTTTTGTATGCTTTGAATGCTGCTCCTTATACCTGGATTCTCCTGTTCATTTCTCATTTCATAGGTTGTGAAAATTCCATGTAGTTCATCCATGCTTATTAAATCCAAATCTATTCTTTCTTCTAGTGTTGAGACCTTAGGATCAAATCTCATTGGAAGATGTTGGGGTACTATAATCATAGCAACTTGATTCTTCAGCTGCTTATCTGACATTGCTCCTGCGATGAAGACATCTGGCTTACTGGGCTCAGTTGATTCCATTTCCCCCTTCATCCATTTCTCTCGATCCTTCATCACCCTACTACATCCTTCATCCACCTCTGTGCCCTCACTCCCTTGCCCATTTGTCCTGTTGACTACATCTCGCTCGCCACTCATCCCTGCATAAACAAACTTAGGATAATAAAATATTGGTTAGTTTAATAAGGTAATTGATAATAAATAAAGGATTAGATTAATTGATAATGCTAGTAGTTAGTAAATAGGTTAATAAAGTTAATAATTAAATAAAATATAGTTAGGTTAGTATAATTATAAAGTCAAAATATTACATATAATAAAAATAAACATAATAAAACAACATTAAACATTAAATAAAATAAAACCATTTAATAAAACCATATATTAAATAAAACATATAACACAAAAGAACAAATAATATAAAACATGAATATAAAACACAAATATTAAAATAAATGAAAACATAAATTAAATAAAAATAAGCATAAAACTTAAATAACAAAAATAAAAATTAAACTACACATAATAAAACGTAAATACAAGAATTAAAAAAAAATATAAAAAACAAAACATAAAAACATGTAATAAAACAAAAAACAGAAATTAAAAATAATAAAATCTAAACTATCCTAAGTCTACACCCATACATTTCCCCGTACATTTTGTACTACCCCTCCCTCACGTCACATCACCTCAAGGGGGGTCCGAGAAAGTGGTATTGGGAGGGACACTTGTCACCACTTGGTGATTTCGGACCCCCCCTCCCAATACCACTTACGACCTTAGGGGGGGTTCGGAAACCACCTTCCCCCCTGCAAAACCGCACACTCAAAAAACTCAAAACCATCATTCTTCTAGTTTCAACCAGTCCAGTTACGGGAAGGATTTCGGGAAAACGGGAAGGAATTTTGAAAACTCGAGAGATATTTTTCTCTGTAACGGGATGAAGAACAAAAACCTCTCTCGTTTTTTTCACATTTGACACCAGTTGGGAGAATCGAATCCATCTTTCATCCCCTTTTTTTCAGTTTCCATTTTTTCCTGTTTCAGTCCTAATTTTGTTGGAGCTGTTTTGGTGAGATGGAGACGAAATTGGAGAAAAAAAGGAGGTTTTTGTACAACACATTCTCATATACAATAACCTCCTCCATATTTTACACAGGTGTCACCGTTAAAGAGAAACAAATGTCTGAGTTGACCCCTTCTTTGTAGAAATTCGACCCGTCTTTCATGGCAAATAGTTCCAGATTTTTGGGGATTTGTTGCTATTTTTGGCCAAGATGGTTGAATACGACTTCATAAGCTTGAGGGGTGATCTCTCCTATTTATTCATGTAATTTTAATGTAAAATGTTTCATCTTTATGCCCAAACAAGCTGTAAATCTGTAAACTTTTGAAGAGATCTACCGGAAATAAAGGGACTTTTTCACAGGATTCCTGCGTCTTGACATTGGTGAAGTTATTCTGTCTTCGTTGAATGTGATTATGCTCAATTATCATTATGCTACACTCTTTATTATTTAAAAAAAAGGATATTTAGCACATAATTTATCTATGATACTTTATGTCAAGCTTTTAAAAATCTAAAAGGTTTTCTTCTGATATTACAATAAGGAAATTCTTAAATGCTTTTTTATTGTAATTGATTTCCTCACCTTTTTTTCTCTACATCACTTTACTTTTAAAGGATCCAACGGTTTCATTACCTTTCCCTATGAATATACCTTATATATCTGCATCCGATCTCAGACTTAACACAGACTCCATTGCCCATGGTTCCTCTTCTCTGCACCTACCCAACTCAAAAACAAATCCTATTCTACATAGCTAGCCTAACATCCATACACAAACAAAGTTATATCAGACAAAGATATCCCTCTCTGAGTCTTAGAGGGCTATATCCAAGACTCGAAGTGGTTTTGAAGTTACCTCTGTGACTACCTCCACAACCTTAGGCAAATTACAGAGTGCTAACAGAATGACGACCATATTGGGGACTTTTTCCAGTAGTGCACTTCAAGTTCTAGATCTGATCACTGATGGTGGACAGTGACCAGACACAATAAGGATGAAATATTTCACCAGAACATTGCCAACTCAAAGACTCCACTGGAGGAAGAACCTGAAGCATGACCAAGCAATCTGGAAAGAGAAGGTATTCAAGCTCAAATTGTATTCAAGACATTTTTGGTTTTATCTGTAATTATGTCCTATCTTTTTCCAATCCAAATCAAGAGTACATTGCTGAATTTTATATTGATCATCTGAAAATTGATGAACCTCAAGAGACTAAGCCCCAAATTGTAGATCATGTATGTACTCATACACCTGTGCGCATCCCAGATGCACCTGTAGAAAGCCTAGTGAGACACGAGCCTCATTCTTTATCTCCTACTTTTGCCAAGTTGTCAAACAATTATAAGCATCTTACTTTGCCTCCTATACCTACAAAAATGGAAGATAGATACAAGCCCCTAGATTTGCCTCCTATTCTCCATGACCTCCTTGCCAATTACACCAATAATCTGCCCAGGTTTGATGGAGAAAATGTGAAGATTACTGTTGAAAAGCATATCCAAAATCTTCAGTATTTTCTTGATCTGTTTGAGGTAGAATATGATGATATATGCATTAGAATGTTTACCCTATCATTGCAAGGTAAGGTCAAAAATTGGTTTAAGAATCTTCTAGCTGCAAGCATTAGCAATTTCCATCAATTTGAAATTTTTTTCCTAGATCGATGGGTGATCATGAGAAATGTATTTCTTATCCTAGAAGAATATGACCATTTGAAAAGACAGCTAGGGGAGATAGTACATCCATTTTCAACAAGGTTTAATAAGGTGTATCATGCAATTCCTGCTGATATAAGGACACCCCCAGGATCAACTCACTTGCATTACCCAGATGCCTTCGATCCTGAGATGAAATTCCAATTAAGAGAAAGGAACACTACAAGCCTTGAATAAATACAAAATATTGCAGTTTATGTGGAAGCTAACTTACTGAACAAAAGGTCCAAGCTAAGGGAAGAAGAGAAAGATACAACATAAAAGGAACGGATGACAACTTCAGAAGTGAAATTAGATGTCCTGGCAAACACTGTCAATAAGATGATGCAGAAGATTAGTAGAAATGATGAACTTGTTGTTCAAAGATCACATGTTTCATTAGTTCCAGAAAAGAAAAAGATCACTGATCTCAAACAGTTTGCAGCTCATCATTGGCATCCTAAAAGAAAAGATGATTGTTTCATGTATTCAATTCACAAGGTAGTCAAAGATGAAGTTCCAACTCATCTTGTTGAAGAGCCACTAGCTGATATGATGTGCATGTTTGATGACATTTCATTCATGGATGATCTACCCAAGCACGATTAGTATGACGAGGATGATATCAAGATGGATTTTCCAGAGAAATTAGCAACATACTATTGGGAGGAAGAAAATCATTTGCAACCCTAGCAAGACAGTCTATCTGTGCATAGTAATTATGATATCAATGATCAAAGTGCAGAAAATATTAGAGTAAGTGGAAACACTCTACCCTTATATTTCTCATCTTTTCAATTTCTGAAAAGAAACTCTAGGCAATTTGTAAATAGTGAAGACAATTTTTTTTTGATGAGTCAGTAAAGGATGTCATTGATGACATGGGACTTGTTTTAGACCCAAAAACATAGTCACTAATTTCCCTTGATTTTCAAAGTCTAGATGGAAGTCCAGAGCTCGAAACAAGATTTGAATCAGTGGAATGTATTTCTGCACCATTAGATTATAATTCATTTCAAATTTTGAAGGAGACTCTTGAACAAATCTTGAAGGATAAACACATAGAAATTCATGAAATTTCACTTGAATCAATGCAACAATCTTGTCAGTCTTTTTAGGATCCAATGGTTGATTGGTTGGATGACCAGTGTTGTCAAAATAATTCTTCATTCACCAGACATGAGATGAAAAGTTGTTATGATCTTGAAATGTTCAGGCAATCAACTTCACAATCTAGTTCAACAACAACCTTACTGCTAAACCTATCAGAACAACTGTCGTCATATCCAAAATTACATGAGGATGCAAATAGCATAGATACAGTGCTAGATCATGTTGCTGACTTGGTTGAATTTTAACATCAGAAGATAGGTTATGTCTATTATGATCCTATAGCTGTCTACATGGAGGAGCTATTGTTTTCAGAATTCCAATTGATTCCCAAAGTTCCTGGAATTGTTCACAGTGTTGGATTACTAAGAGGAGGGGGTGAATCAGTAATAGAGCAATTAAATCCCTTTTAACCATATAATCCAAGTGCTATATCAATGAAGCATTATTATCCAATAACTGCAGAGTAAATAAGCAATGAACAAATGAACAATCATACACATACACAATACACACCAATGTTTTCTGCGGTGGAAACCCAATGTCGGAGAAAACCATGGAATGCTTTTTCTTATATGTTGAAGAATTACATTCATTAGAAAAACCAACTTCATTTGTTTTCCAACTACAAATGGAAGGAGGCTCAACCCCTAGTTTCTCAGGCTATATAACTTGAGGAGCTCCAACTCCCCAATTCTGGCTACAACCGAGGAAGGAGGCTAACCTATGTTATCCGGTTCTATTTGGAAGGTGGCTACAACACCTTTCCTTGCCCCATCCAAACACCCAAAAGTAGAAGTAGAATTATGGAAACAATGTCAATTTTTCACTGTGATATATACTGCTGTAAAAATGTACCAAACAACCTATAAACAAACTTGTACCATAAACAAGAGAATCAAACATGCACCAACCTGTAATCAACACGTACCATAAACAAGTGCATCAACCATGCCAACACGTAATCAGCACGTACCATAAACAAGTGCATCAACCGCCAACTGTAATCAACGTACCATAGCCGGTGCATCAACCATGTATCAAATTGTACCTCAAATTGTACCATAAGTAAGTGCATCCAACCATGTTACCAAGTATGTACCAATCATGTGTCAACCTTCTCATCAATATGTCTCATCCAATATGTATAACATCATCAACTATACACTTCATGTAGCGCCAACTCATCAACTCTTGTCTCAATATGTACTCAACATGTACCTCAACAAAGCCCTCATCAATTTCATCCTTTACAAATCTGATTTACAGCAGCTCTGTAATGAATACGGTGTATATGATCACATTCTTGCAAACCTTCTTTAACTTTTTAAAACAAAGACTAGCATTTTCATCAAACTTGTTTTAGTCTCACATCACCTAGTTTTGGATTAGTCAACAACCTAACTTGATAATCTTAACTTTGAACACGTAATGTATAAATATATGAAGCCGTGAAATGTTCTTCAGTTTGTTTTATGCAATTCCTCAAGTGGCACTATGGAATACCTCTCATAAAGGAGTTATGGAAAATGACATGCAACTTCTTTGGTCGGCTTATTCTAGAGGCGACCTTGTAGAGAGTAACCGCTCAAAATATTTGATGAAATGATCTAAAACTATTACAAAACCTACTACAGATGGGAACCTAACCAACACATTTGGTCTCACACTGAATTTGGATATGTTATGAATAAGTTATAGCGTTTTTACCCGAAACACCTAAAACTAGTCAAAATCAGGATTGGCCACAAACCCTATTTTCCACCGGTGTAACTCCCAAAATACAATGACCCACAAAGCTGAATTTTTGAATACAGATGCTTGGATATGTTTTTCTCACTTTCATAGAAATTTCCAGTATATTAATCATTATAGAAAACAATTTATGGGGAAAATGGTGAGATGACTTGAAAATAACATACCTTGAAGCACCATCAAAAGAAATTAATCTTCCCTTGCGACATTATTTTCTTCACTTTCCTCAGAATTTCAGCTTAGATATAATTTGTGGCCTCCTTCCTATAGATATTCAATGTATGCTCAAGATATTATTTCACAAGAGACCCTTGCATCTCATTTATACTCTCCGGTAACTTCCCTTAAAAAAACATCTTCTAGGTCATGGCCCCACTTTCCTTATTTTAGGGTTGGGTCCACTTCTAATTTTCTCCATTAAAATTATTGTGGGGAAATAATTTTATTTTGTATTCACTTTGAATTATAATGCCTCATCACTTCCTTTATTATTTACCTTTAAAATCCTACTTAAACCACTTTGATTACTTTGACCTTTGGGGCTTCTAGATGATGACATATGAGGGTCCTTAACCCAAGTAAGGCCATAACTCTCTCAAATAGAGAGTTGTGACGTTCTACATACCGAAATGGCATGACATGTACTATCCATATAGAGGTAGTATTATCCCTGAAAATATATCATAATTCATAGCATTACCCATCAAACAAACTTGGGTCCATTACCCGAGCCTGGGGTCTCTTCCTCATGGCCATAACTCTCAACCATGAGGAATTATGTGAAGCGTTCCACATACCTTGGAAATGACATGACCAAAACTAATACATATGGGATATTTTCCTGACAAATTCACTTTCCTTCATCTCATTATTTCATAATTAATCATTGGGTTCTCTTACTCCTGAAGCATCTTCGAGGCAGGGCTGCCACCACCATAAGGGGACCACTTTGGAGTTCATCCATATTTACTTCTTATCAGCATGACAAGAAACAATAATGAGTCATATTTACATCAAACACTATTGGGTCCATTACCCAAAACTTTGTGCTATGGGTCTTTCTTCAAGGGTTGACATCAATGACAACCAACTAATCAACAATCGCCTTGGCATTGATGTCAACACTCGATGCAACAGAATCATGTCGGTCATGCTCCCCACAAACCTCTATCCTGCGCATATGATAAATCACGATACACTTGGAACCATGCCTGTCCTCTGTCGAGCAATCTCTCCCCCCTTTGTCATCAATGGCAAAGGTATCTCCATCCGTGCTCCACACGAAGACTATCTCTTATGGTGCTTCCTGTTGTACATCTAAGACATATAAGATAACAGCATTCAAAAAGCATTCATTTGGAGTAGAAATAACTCTAAGTATTTGGCGAAGATATTCAAATGCTTCGCATGGAAGGTGGTTTTGTAAATATGTATTCCACTTGTTCTTTTGGCCCACATGCCTGACTCGGATGTTCAACTACGCAGCCTATTTTAGGTAGAAAGTGATACTTGATTGGAATGTGCTTGGTCTTGGAGTGCATCCAGCGGGTTTTTGAGATGAAGTGGCACTTGTATTATCACAATATATTGGAATGGGCTCATCATACTCAACTCAATATATCTATCAAGTTTGTTTCATCCAAGAACGTGTGTACAACATGATTCTGCTGCAATATACTATGCCTGTTGTAGATAGAGATACCAATGATTGTTTCTTGTAGCCATGATACCAAACACTCACCTAAGTAGAGCATTTCTCCACTGGTGCTCCATTGGTCATCAATACAACACCTTGTCACGCATCACGTGTGAGCCATCACGTGATAGATCTTTTCCTTTTGGATATCATAATCCAAACTCTTTTGTTCCTTTGGGGTATCTGAAAATCCTCTTTCGCTAATACATGTGATTCCTTTAGTGCTTGAAATCATACCACTGTCAATACACTGCATTACATGCGAATGCGGATCTTTGTCACATATAGTAGAACGCCAATCATTGACCCTATATTGCCTACGATCTATAGACTTTGAATCATCATCTTTTCTCCAACTTTGTGGTTTGCATGGGAGTGATAAGCGGTTTGCAATCTTCCATTCGAACCTCTTTAGCATTTCTTTGATATACTTGGTTTGAAATAAAATTCCTTGGTTGCTTTTGGCGTGTCGAGTCGAGGAAAGAAGGATAGTTCTCCAAGTAATGACATTTCAAATTCCCTCTGCATGTCTTTGGGAATTTAAACTTAACATCATCATCACTACCAAAATAATATCATCAACATAAACTTCAATTAATAAAATATTACCTTGACTTGCTGATGTAGGGTTGTTTAATACGCACTTCCTTTTCACGAACCACAATGCTGGATACTTATTCAATACACGGAGTACCATGCTCTAGGAGCTGTTTTAGACCATACAAGGGCCTTCTTTAATTTATACACATAGTTTGTGTTCTCTCAACAGTGAAATCACGGTTTGTTCAATGTAGATTTCTTCTTCAAGTTCCCCATTCAGAAAAAGATAGTTTTACGTCCATCGATATACTTTAACATTTTGGAGCATGCATAAGCTAAAAGAAAAGCAGTTAGCCATTAAGGAAAATTGGGCAAATGTCTCTTCAAAGTTGAAGTTCCTTCAATCATTGCATATCCTTTACATACCAATCTAGCTTTGTTCCTTGTAACATCCATCTTCATTCAATTTATTCACGAAAACCCATTTTTGTGCGATCCACATTCTTATTCTTTGGTCTTGGAACCAATTCCCAGAATGTCATATTTCTCTATTTGATCAAATTCTTCATCCATGGCCTCTTCTAGTTGAGCTCTTAAATTCTTGATGACTGTGATCCTTTTGGAACCTTGAACACTTTGCTTTCTTCATCAATTCTTTCTTGGATGACTTGTTTTCTTCTCTTTATTTCCTTAGATATTGAATTGCAGCGATCAATTTTCTTTGTAATCAACAACTTCTTCATCATACTCTTCCTCTTAAGATAAATGGAGCATGATGAGTATCTTTCTTCTTGTTCCGTATCGCATCTTCTTTGGCATTCTCCCGAGATGCTGGAGTAGGTGAGAATATATGTCATGTAACTATCCCAAAGTTCTTTGGGCGATTATATGTCATGTAACTTATCCCAAAGTTCTTTGGCTGATGAACATTTACCAACCTTTTCTCTTACCGGTTTAGGTAATCCTTCCCAGATGAAATCCCAGTCCCATAACTTTGTGTTGTGAAGATCAGGATGGAAAGAAATTCATGATGCCTATGCAAGTTCTATTTCTGATATTGATTGAAAACATTGAAAGACCAAAGTTGTTAGAGCAATTTCTCGATTGGCCGCACTGGAATTATTGTATCATTTAAAACAAAAAAATAATCAATAGTGTAGGGTAGGTAGCAGTTTGTAATAAGATCAGTCATTTGAGCATTATTTTCAGTATTGTGTATTTTCCAGCGGAGTTTGCAGTTGATAGTATCTAGTTCAGTGTTCAGTCAAATCTGAGCTAGTTCGAAGATTGTAGCTGCAGTGACTCCATGGCCCAACGAATAAAGCACTGGTCTGCATGTTCAAAGGTCTGATATTCTTGACACCTCCTCAGGAGCTGCCATCCCTAGGTGGAGCCTATGTTGGGGTCCTATAATCATAGAAACTTGATTCTTCGGCTGCTTATCTGGCATTGCTCCCGCGATGAATACATCTAACTTATTGGGCTTGGTTGATTCCATTCCCCCCTCCATCCATTTCTCCCAATCCTTCATCACCTTACTTCATCCTTCATCCACCTATGTGCCCTCACTCCCTTTCCCATTTGTCTTGTTGACTACATCTCGCCCGCCACTCATCCCTTCATAAACAAACTTAGGATAATAAAATATTGGTTACTTTAATAAGGAAATTCATAATAAATAAATGATTAAATTAATTAATAGTGTTAGTAGTTAGTAAATAGGTTAATAAAGTTAGTAATTAAATAAAATATAGTTAGATTAGTATAATTATAAAGTCAAAATATTACATATAATAAAAATAAACATAATAAAACAACATTAAACATTAAATAACATAAAACCATTTAATAAAATCATATATTAAATATAACATATAAAAAAAAAACAAATAATAAAAAACACGAATATAAAACACAAATATTAAAATAAATGAAAACATAAATTAAATAAAAATAAGCATAAAACTTAAATAACAAAAATAAAAATTAAACGACATATAATAAAACGTAATACAAGAATTAAAAAAAATATAAAAAACAAAACATAAAAACATATAATAAAACAAAAAACAAAAATTAAAAATAATAAAATCTAAACTATCCTAAGTCTATACCCATATATTTCCCCGTACATTTCAGACCCCCCCTCCCTCACGTCACATCACCTCAAGGGGGTCCGGGAAAGTGGTATTGGGAGGGACACTTCTCACTCCCTGGTGATTTTGGAACCCCCCCTCCCAATACCAATTACCACCTCAGGGGGGTCCAGAAACCATGTTCCCCCCTGCAAAACCGCTCACCCAAAAAAACTCAAAACCATCTTTTTTCCAGTTTCAACCAATCGACTTCCGAGAAGGATTCCAGGCAAACAATAAGGAATTTTGAAAAACCGAGAGAGGGTTTTCTCCGTAACGGGCTGAAGAACAAAAAAAATTGTCAGTGTTTTCACAGATTCCACCATTTAGTATAATAGAAGCCATATTTTATCCCCTTTTTTCCAGTTTCTGGTTTTTCCTGTTTCAGTTTTGATTTTGCAGGAGCTGTTTCAGCGAGTTGGAGATGAAATTGGAGAAACCAAAGGAGATTTTTGTCCAGCACATTCTCATCTACAATAACCTCATCCAGATTTTACATAGGTGTCATCGTTAAAGAGAAACAAATGTTTGCGTTGACCCCTTCTTTGCAGAAATTTGGCCCATCTTTCATGGCGAACAATTCCATATTTTTCGGGATTTGTTGCTATTTTTGGCCGAGATGGTTGAATCCGACTTCCTAATCTTGAGGGGTGATCTCTCCTATTTATTCATGTAATTTTAATGTAAAAGGGTTGATCTTTATGCCCAAACAAACTGTAAATCTGTAAACTTTTGAAGAGATCTATTGGAAATAAAGGGACTTTTTCACAGGATTCTTGCGTGTTGACGTTGGTGAAGCTATTTTTTATTCATTGAATGTGATTCTTCTCAGTTATCATTATGTTACTCTATTTATGATTTTTAAAAATGAGATTTAGCGCATAATTTATCTATGATACTCTGTGTCGAGCTTTTAAAAATATAAATGTTTTCTTCTGATATTACAATAAGGAAATTCTTAAATGATTTTTTATTGTAATTGATTTCCTCCCCTTTTTTTCTCTACATCAATTTACTTTTAAAGGATCCAACGTTTGCATTACCTTTCCATGTGAAGATGCCTTATATATCTACATCTGATCTCAGACTTAACACAAACTCCATTGCCCATGGTTCCTCTTCTCTGCACCTATCCAACTCAAAAACAAATCTTATTTTGCATAGCTAGCCTAAGATCCATACACAAACAAAGTTATATCAGACAGATAGATCCCTTTATGAGTCTTGGAGGGATAAATACAAGACTCAAAGTGGTTTTGATGTTACCTCTGTGACTGCCTCCATAGCCTTGGGAAAATTACAGAGTTCTAACAGAAGAGATTTTAGTATCTTTTGAATAATTATAGATTCATCAACTTTTTCTCCAAATCCTTTGATTGCATTCACTATTTTATCAAATCGTAAGAAGCAAGTTGTAATATTCTCATCTTCCTTCATTTTCACTGTTCAAAGTGACCTATGTAATTTTGAAGCTTTGTTTCATTGACTTTTGCATCTCCTTCATAAATATTCTGAAGTTTATCCCTATTCTCTTTTGCGGAGCTGCAATGCATAAATTTTCCATATACTGAATCACCAAGACCATTCAGAAGTGCATTTTTGGATTTTGAATTGTTTATACTGAGTTTCCTTTCGTTTTCATTTGTTGGTGGAACTGCTGGTTCTTTATATCCATATACAACGGATTTCCAAACCTCAAATCCTTGTTCTTGTAGATATGTTTCCATCCTTTTGCTGCATAATGCATAGTTATGTCAATCAAACTGTGGTATTCCATTTTTATACAAATTTTTTCTCTCCATGATCTACCTTTTAGTGGTTAAATTGATTTTTTAAGGAACCTTCTCTGATACCATTTTTTGGATTACTAAGAGGGGGGTGAATAAGCAATATTGTTTTTTAATCCTTTTAACCAAAATATGTAAGTGTTATTTATCTTTATGATCAATATAACATTATCATCCAATAAGTGCAAAGTAAATAAACATGAACAATGAAAAATCATACACATATATAGTACATAGGTATTTTTACGTAGAAACCCAATGGAAAAGAAAACCACATAATGTTTTTTCTTATATGTCTTTAAGAATTACATTCATTGGAAGCACCAACTTTCTTTATTCTCTAATTGCAACTGGAAGGAGGTGCTGACCCCCTATATTTTAATGCTAAAACCTAAGGGAGTATCCAACTCCTTAATTCTATGGATACAACTAGAAGGAGGCTACAACCCCCTATGTTCTCCAGCTACAACTAGAAGGTGGCTACAACCATCTATCATTTCCCCATCCCGCCTCCCTGAAATATAAGTGAAATGATGAAACCACTGCCACACTGTCACTATGAGATATACCACTGTAAACTTGTACCAATATGTGCCAACAACTTGTAACCAAGCTGTACCAACAAAAACCCACATGTATGCGACCTGTATGTGCTACAACTCATATATGTACACGACCTGTCTGTACTACAGTCAGTGTATGTACGCAACTTGTCTATATTGCAGCCTGTGTACACCTTCTAAAAGATAAGGTTTTCACCTTCCTAAAAAACTCTAACCCTTTTTTACCTATGTCACATCAACCTTCAACCTGACACTGTGTCCAAATTGTAGTTGTTTCCTATGCATACATCCTCATACTTATTTGTTAACCAAGTGCATCTATATCTCTCTAGTCATGTGCCATACAAGTGTGTATAATCATGAACAAATATAATAACCCTCACATGGAATAGACATAAAACCCTTACTGATATACAGTCTCTCAATACATCAACCACTTCACAAATACAAGATCTCAACCATGTACCACAAAATCCCTTAACCATATGCCAAGAAATACAAGATGTGCCTCAACACTAACAAGATGTACCAATGATAGATATTAATTATACCAGCACTGTATTTCTATAGATATGACTTATACAGTAAGTTCCATGCATCCTTTAGCCTCTCTAGGGAGAATCCTCAAACCCCCATAACCATTTCTCATGTAGACAACAAAATCCAACTACACATAGAAATAAGACATACTAGTTATATTGTCAAAGACATTCTATTTCACCTTTGTATATTTTGTCGACTTTTGAATACCCAATAATTATGTAGCTCCTTTTAACTTTCTTGACTTTATTAGATAGAGTAAACTTTGAGCTTGTACTGCTACTGATTCATCTTTGAATTTTTTTTATACATATTCTTAACACAATATCTTATATAATGCTTAACTTCTTTCTTCCCAAATTTGTCAGTATCAACATTTTCTAATATTTCATCATCAATGTTGATACATTCTCCTGCATATTTCAATTTAAATTTTATATTAAAAAAACAAAACCCAAACATAAATTCATTAAACTATATACACGTGTTCATGTATTATATTATCTAGATTTATGTACATACTTATAGGTGATTCAACTTCTTCTTCAATTTTGGTTTCAACGACTTCATCGACGTTATGAGGCAAATCTATTTATGTTTTTTGAAAAAACATCATATCCGAATTACAATCAATTATATTTTAAACAATAATTTAAATAAATGAATTCTATACTTTTAATATAGACAATATGTGCATGCACACCTGGTTGGAATTCTTCTTGTTGAAAAACTCTATTTACATCATCATCGCTTCTTTCTTAAATGTTTTCATGTTCTCATTTTTTCTCTAGTAATGCTCTTTCTTTTGTTCGTTATGGTGAGTTTCATCTAGAGTGCGATCAAATTTTATATTGCGCAAACTTTTGTTTCCCATGAGTATAGTTATCTGTAAAAGTTTTAAAAAAATTCAACATTTCAGAATAGTCTCAGAAAAACTTCACTGTCACAACAAATATTAAAAAATAATATAAAGAATTTTATGTTAAACAAAGCCTTCATCTTGAAAAAATGTTAAACAAATCCTTCACCTTGAAAATAATGTTCAAGTAAGTTTTCAACTTGAAAAAATGTTCAACAAAGCCTTCAATATATAAATTGTTAATCCAATAAAAACTTGAACTTCATATATATATATATATATATTCATTCAAAACATCAACCACCTTGTTCAAAACAACGAAAAAGATGATTCAAACTTTTTCTTAGGGGCTCCACATGTGAAAAAACATGAAACGAGCAAGTGAATTGTGTTAAATTGGTTCGGCCGAAAGCGTATTTATAATATTTGGGCCCTTTTGAACATGTAGATAGATATATTGTACATGATCGATGTAGACCTTCCTGGGAACTTTCTTTCAGACTCTAGAGACCTGACATCTTCCTCTTCTCAATTGTTTTTATGGATTTTCCCGCATGTATGTGCCCCTTTATACTGCCATCTCGCATACGTATGCGCCCTTCTCCACTGCAGCCCACGTACACCTTAAAAACTAGGGTTTTTTTTTCAGTATTTTCTAGAATTCCAAAAATTTCACCATCAACCCTTCGTGCTACCTCATACTTGAGTAACTTTTGATGTATTAATGAGTACTTGCAGTAAACCTTACACAATAATAGATATCCAATGTGCTCAATAGGTGTTAATAGGATATCCTTTCTCTCTTATTTATACTTCCATGTAGCTTCCTCAAGGGGTTACCTTCTAACCAACTTAACTCAATCTCTTTCTTTTAGGGTTAACCCACTTCTAACCACTTGTCCACTTCTAACCCACTTTGCTACAAATAGTAAATTCTCCACTTCTAGTTGCAACTAATTTATTTTTAAGTATTTTCTTAATGCAACAACTTAACCCATGATTAACTCCTATTTTCACCCATTTGACTAGTCAACTTCTTCTAGGAGCTTCTAGAATAATTTGACTTCTTTGACCTTCTAAATAACTCATGAGGGTTCTCCAACTTCACAAGGCCATAACTCTCTAACTGTGAGGAGTTATGTGACTTTCCACACGTCACCGGAAATGACATAACATGCACTATCCATATAGAATAGTCTTACTTGCAAATATACTAACCTTCATACCATTATACATCAAACAAAATTAAGTCCCTTAACCATATTGTTGGAGCTATGGAAGTTGCTACCGAAATTGCTTAGCTACGAAAGTTGCTACCAGACTTACTTCAAGGGTTGACATCAATGAAAACCAACCCAATTAATCAACATAGGAAATAAATCTGAGATAACTACCAATTTTTTTAAGTTAGTTAATTCTAAATCAAATGAGGAATTGAGTAAAAAAGGAATTAAAAATCGAACCATCATGGTTATGGATATTGAAAAGGTTTTTACAAAAAGAAACCTAATTCAACAAGTTCAAAACAAATCAATTCCCTTACAAAGAAATGTTGAATGTTTTTTCTATCCTTTACAAGAAAATGGTTGACAAGGGTTTACCAGAATGTTGGGATAAAAAGGGAAATTTATTCTCTCTTCAATATTACTAGTAATTTTTTATAAAATCTAGAGAGGATACAAGTAAATTCAGAGGAATTAAAAGAATGTTAAAAGGTCAAATAATTGTTGACATTCTGGACGAAGAATTCTTCCTTTTATGGAAACTCATAAATTTATTTGTAACTAACCCAACATATGAAAGATATACTGAATTTTATATTTCTTACAATAAAATGATGACTTTTAAATATCCAACAAAGCAGGATTGGGATCGACTCATTCAGTTATAATGACTTGGAAAACAACTTTCAACAAAATCATGGATTATGTTCTAGATTTTTTTTTTTTTGTAATTTATGTTGACATGTAAATAGCTTGCATAACCAATTTTGGTTACAAGTGATATGACTATAAGTATGCACTCGATTGGAATGTAAACAGATTTGTTTTTGCTGCAAGGCCCAAGAAGAAACAATTATTAATGAAAAGTTTCATTTACAGATATTAAAATATTCTTTTTTTGATGATCTTGGTTATGTGCTTCTGAGTAATATGTGCTTCTGAGTTTTCATAATCATTTACTTTCTTTATATATGTGTGATAAGTGTGACCATTTGGTACAATGTCCAACCACTATTGTAACAACAAATGTAAGTCATTAAACATAACTTTCAATTGATTCACTGTAAGTGTTTATATGACCTATGTTTTTTTATTATTCCTTTAAATTTTGAGAGAAATTTTCTTTTACAAATTATTAAAACATATTCATGACAAGGATATAGTTATGTTTGGTTCTTCCATTGAAGGATAAGTAATATATATTCAATTCAAATACATTATTTATCTTTTCATTGTTTTTTTTCTTTTTCAAATGTCCATTATATTAATAAATTTCAATCAATTCAAAGAGTGAAAAAAAGTCTTTTATAATATGATAAATATTCATTGATAATTAAGTAGAAATTCTAGGGCACTACATAAGTTCTCTATTTAGCTACAAAATAATTGTAAATTATTATGGAATCCTTTACATAATTCCCTAGCCATGAATGATCTCAGGAAAAACACTACCTACATAAAACTCAGAAATTATAAATGCCCTTTAATTGCAAACTAAGCATTGACCTTTTATGAATAACTTGCCACTCACATTTATAACTAGTATTAACTTATTATAAAGTAAAACAGAGTATGACCATAATAAATTCCCCCAAGCCTCCATGCTCTTATGGAGAACGATCCTTATCTTATTTCATCGCATTGACATATCTTCATCTATCTAATTGTCATGGATTTTAACTTTACTTTATGCAATTATTTTAGATATTCTCAATTTGGTATAGTAATTGTCCCATTCTTTCTCTTTAGAGATATAGTGCCTCAAAATTTTATGAACTTATCTAGACCAAGAAGTTTGGTGAAGACATATGCAGGCTACTCTTCTATTGCACAATATTGTAAATCGATCTCACCAATTCCAACCAATTGCTGAATGTATTGATGATGAACCTCCATATAATTAGTTAGGCATGGAATTTATATTCTTTGCCAACATTAGTACACTTTGATTTTCAGAATAAATACAAGTGTTTGGAACTTTTTTTACCTCTAAATAAAAAAGTATCCATCATAAGACAAATTGTTTCACGATTTGTACCTATTCCTATATTATATGTTCTTTAGTCAAGGAAAGTGCTACAATGGGCTGATTTTTGGTAAGCAAGCACCTTGTCAACACTCTACAACTAGACAATAATGTAAGAAACCTAAATGATTCATGTCAAAAGAAATAAACAAATCAGATTTTACCTCAATATTATTGAAACTATGTGATTGTACTTCGTATCAATATCAGCGCCAAACTTCCCCTTGCACCATCCTATGATATTCTCATTGTGACTTGTAAGGATCAAGGTATACACATATATGACCAACACTAACATATTGGATTTATCAAATAGAGAGTAAATGTTAGGATCTACAACAGACCTTGGTGAAGCCCAAATTCAACTAGTACTCATCAATCCATTCGTTCTGAGCACATGGTGATTGCTTTAGTGCATATAGGGCCTTCTTAGTGTACATCCCTCTTACTGCAAAGAAAATGAATGGAATTGTGTCTCGAGGAGTCTCTATTCATGAAAAGTTGTGTTTGTCATATCATAAAGATAATTTTTCATAAGAGCATTGGGATGACATACTTGACATCTGTAATCAATATGGTATTTCCCTTTCTATTGGAGATGGCTTGAGGCTTGTCTCTATTTTTTATGCAAAAAATGCTACACAATTTGCAAAACTTTCTACTCAAGGTGATCTCACTTGTCATGCTTGGGAGAAGGATGTTAATGTTATCAATGAAGGGCCTAGCCATATCCCAATGCACATGTTCTCCGAAAATATGGAAAACAACTAAATTGGTGTAATGAATGTTAAAATAATTGATGTTCTCATTTTACCATAGACAATATCACAATATTATCACCCAACCATAGGCATGCAACCACCCTTGACCACCTTTAACCTTTGACATAATTATTCTGGAAAGCAATACTAGAACCAAAAGATAAACCCTAGATGATAAATGCAGAAACAACTCAAGACAAGTAGAGCGCTCCTTGTCCAAGGGTAGCGTACAAGAGAGAGTATCCATATCCAGAGAAGAAGTACCATACACAACTATAGCACATGCATCTGTACTACTCTCTCAAACTTTGGCCATACTTATCTAGTACATTACCGGGAGTATCACCAAGAGTATCAATAAGAATGTCACCAAGAGAATCACCAATAATATCACTTGATAGCGCTAAAGAGAGACCAAGACCAAGAGATGACAATACACCCTTATTCCTCCCTACAAATTCTACTACAACTCTCCACAAGACTTGCATTCTCACTTGGTGTACAAATGAGCTAAAACATCATCTATTTATATTAATCTGTCCAGTGACTTTTCTGGCTGGGCCGACCTGACTTTCTGGTAATTATATTTTTTGTTTATCTTATTCCTGTGGAGCTGACTTATCTTTCTTGAAGATAATATTCTAATATTGTTTATTCTTCTAGGATGACTTATCATCTAGGGTTTTCACAAATTTATTTAGGGTTTCCATTGCTTCCGAAATATTCCATTCTATTCAAAGGTTACACGTGGAGGTTAATACCTCCCACGACTATTGTAACATCAACACTCCCTTGTAGCGAGGGAGGTATTAACGATAATGGTATTGAGCACACAAAGACCATTATTTTGGTAGCATCATCATGGCCACACATGCTATCTCATGATCACACGGATCAAGTCATGAGCATCATCATCACTATTAATATTGTCTGATAGCATCCTGTCATCAACATACACCACCATTTGCATCATCTCTCGAGGCCATACTCCATATCAGTAGTTGGGAATGATGTTGAATAAGTCATGTGTTGAACTCAATGCACTCAATAGAGTGTCTCACATGAGTCACCCACTCAACAGAGTGATATAGGGATCCTTTTTCTAATCTGGACATACTTCCTAGAAGAATAGTTGTCCCAACAGATGTTGAAAGCACTACATTGGGATACAAGGACCATTCTTCTAATCTATACCTACTTCCTAGAAGAATGTCAGTCCTCCTAGATTTTGAAAGCCACACCATGGGATACATATACCATTCCTACAGGAATGTCACTCTCAAACTATTTTCTAATCGGGTCATATGTACCATAGAGATCAATCTCTACCCATATTTCTTAGAAAATATTAGTTTCGTATCAACCACCCTAATCAGGATGTCATGTCCTTAAGGGGAAGACTATTCAATCTGATCGGGCCAATAACTATGCCTTAGGAGAATATCGGTCCTGAACCATTTTCCTAGTTGGGCCACATCGATGCCTTAGGAAACTACCAGTCCATGATATGTCAACAATATGTCAACCTGGACCATTCTCCACAAGGAGGATGTCTGTCCACCAATAAAGTGTTCTTCCTCAACCATTCTTTGCCTGGAGAATGTCTTTCCACCATCACACTGACTATCCATCTAGCTAGAAATCATCTCCAACACTAGTGGTAGTCTCTGTGGAAATCATATAGTATCATACAACCACTACAATTCCATCCAATAGAACACAACTCTGTCTATCCATAGTAGTACAAAACTACTTCCTAGTGGTACACAACCACTCCTAGTAGCACACAACAACCAACCAGTGACACAAAGTCACTACCAGTGGAACACACACATCAAAATAGCATACAACTATTATCCAGAGACATATAGTCTCCACAACAATCAAATCATATCATCTGATATCATCCCGCATCAACAATGTCATTAGTTTCATCACCTCTAAGCCGTACTAGCATGATGTGAATGCATCATATCTAAGCTATAATGACATGATTTAGAGTATCATCTACATCATCTCTAAGTCATACTAGCATGATGCCAATGCATCATCTCTAAGTTGTATGTCCACCTCTAAGTTGTACTCACATAATGTAGATCAATGTCTCGTTGTGTCACCTCTAAGTTGTATGATCATCTCTAAGCCGTTCTAGCATGAAATATCTATCATGATTCCAATGCATCATATATAAGTTGTATGCCACATCTAAGTTGTACTCGCATGATCATATATAGCATGAAAAAATCCCCTTGCATCATCTCTAAGTTGTATGATCATCTCTAAGTTTTACTAGCATGATGTCAATACATCGTATCTAAGTTGTATGTCATATCTAATTTGTACTTGCATGGCCATATCTAGAATGATGCGGCTCACCAACATTGTATCTAAGTTGTACTAGAATAAACATAACTAGCATGATGTCAATACATCATATCTAAGTTGTATGTCCACCTCTAAGCTGTACTAGCATGATGCTCCTCAAACCCCTGTATCATACACAAATCCAACCATATATGTCATATCTAAGTTGTACTAGCATGATCATAACTAGGATGATGCAAGCATCATCTCTAAGATATATGACCATCTCTAAGCTATAATAGCATGATACATATCCACAACTCACTGACAGTCCATGATTCCACATATCATAGCTCCCACCTAACTGAGGAAGTCATATCCTCCCTTTCAACCAAGAGAACAATCTCCATGAGCCCCAACTTGTCCCTCAAGTATGAAAACTTTATCTTGGACAGAGGCTTAGTCAAAATATCTTCATTCTTCTCATCAATTGAGATATATTGGAGAACTACTTCTCCCCTATGGAATTTATCATGAAGAAAATAGTAATTGATCTCAATGTGCTTCTACCTACCATGGAACATTGAGTTCTATGAGAGCTTCACACAGCTCTTTTTATCACAATATATCATGGTTGAATCCATCACCTCATCAAAGAGTCCATAAACCATCTCACAGAGAGACATTGCTTTCGTACAAGCATCACAAGTTGTGATATACTCTGCTTCCACAATGCTGAGTGCAACAAATTTATGTTTCTTGCTAGCCCATGATATCATAGAAGATCCCAAAATGAAACACATACCATAAGTACTCTTTCTTTCATCCGCACTCCCTGCCCATTTTGAATTAGTAAATCCATGCAACTGTATATCACTTTTTGAGCATATCTCAAACCATATTTTATTTTCCCATGAAGATATCTCAAGATATGCTTTGCAGTTATCCAATGCTCTTGTCTAGGTTTCACCTAGAACTGGCTCAACATGTTCACAACAAATCAAATGTATGGCCTAGTATTCACCAAATACATCAAGTAGCCAATAAACTACTGGTATAGGGACGAGTCTACTGGATTAGAATCAAAATCTCTCAACTTCCTCAAATATGTTACCATGAGAGTTGTGATGGATTTGCAATCCATCATACAAAACTTCTTAAGGATCTTTACAACATACTTCCCTTGTCCTAGGAATACTTCACCATACTTCTGCCATACTTCTAATCCCAAGTAGTAGTGCATCATACCAATATCCTTCATATCAAATTCAATGGATAGATCCTTATCACATTGAATAATGAGAGGCTCTGCACCTGTTAGGAACAAATAATCAACATATAACAATATATTCACAGGTGCATTATTCAAAACTTTGTAATAGAGATTTGGATCGGCATGACTCTTGGAAAATCCAAGTCTTGTCAAGTAGCTATCAATACATGCATACCAAGCTCTTGGAGCTTGCTTGAGTCCATACAAGGTCTTCTTCAATTTGGATACATGGGTTTCTCTTGGGTGTACCTCAAAACCTTGAGGTTTCTCTATGTATACCTATTCCTCAATTACTCCATTGAGAAAGGTGATCTTTACATCCATCTGATGTAAAATCCAACCCATGGATGCTGGTAGAGATATGATGGCTCTGATAGATGTATATCTGGAAACCAAACAAAACATATCATCATAATCTTCTCCTTCTATTGGGAGAAACTTATAGCCACAAATACTTCCTTGTATTTATCCATACTTTCATCCACTACATGTTTTATCTTGTAAACTCATTTAGGCACTATTTTCATACATAGTTTTTCATGATTGATATTCTTCCATTACAACTTCCTTCAATTCTTTCTTCTTGACTGCTTCTACAAAGGTGGAGGGTTCTGTAACTGGAATAGGTGGAGGGTTTTTACTTCTTTCTTTCTCTAAAAGTTCTATATAGAGAACCATACTTCTCTGCATGATCTCACGAGCTCAAGATGGTGTTCTCTTCTTAGTATTATCTTGGTGTAGATCTCTGTGGTTCTTCCATGTTTGATATAAAATTCTTACATAGTAACTTATTTGGAACAAACAAATACATCATCATGGTAGCCTCCATGAAATCTTGTAAGATAACCTTCCCGATACAAGAACAATAAAAGTATTTCTAGTATAATATCATTTTCATAAGAACATATCTATGGTAACAAGAACGAATAGCAATTTGATGGCGATCATCATAGTATGACCAAGATGACATGCTCGAGAGAAAAACAAGAAATATCTCTCTAGAAGAGATGGTAGTTCATTTTGCAAACAAGTACAATAAGCATCTATGTAAATAGTATTCACATGCTATTAAGTATTCATTACATCTAGTAGTGATAGAAATTTTCAAAGAATGCTTTCACAATTTCTAATGTAGCAGCTATCAACCATGGTATGTGCAAATTTTAAACTTATCAATTGACCACATGTCACTACTACATATGACCAAATTTTCCATGGTTTTTCATTTCTATTGCCACACATATCCGTCACACATTCCATGAAGGAAAACAACATTTTTCGTGGAACTTTTTTCATTGTTATATCCACGCACTAGGTATTCATGGAAACAATGACAAAATCAGGCTGCCACGTGTCATCATCCTAAAGAGAGGTATACCTTCTTGCGACGAAAAATCGTGGCAATAACGACAAAAAAGTGTGGCAATAGGGAAGAAAAAGCGAGCTAGAGTAAAAAACCCACCAATAGCTTGTGACGCAGATTCCATACTTGCGATGAAAAAGTGTGGAAAGTAGCGACGAAAAGTCGTGGCAATAGCGGCGAAAAAGCTTGGCAGATTAAAAAAATCCACCAATGGCTTGTGACGCAGATGCCATACTTACGATGAAAAAAAACGTGGAAAGTAGTGACGAAAAAGCATGGCAATAACGACGAAAAACCGTGGCAGAGTTAAAAATCCCACCAATGGATTGCGACATAGATGCCATACTTGTGATGAACTTACGTAGCTATTGCCACGCCTTCTATAGTTTTTTTTTTTAAAAATTGATAGTTTTTCCCTGCTTTCTAAGAAATCTCCTATCACATCCTTTTGTGTGGATAAAGAAACCCCAGTTATGATTTTGAAACACAGTCCTATATGGGCCAAGAAGGGAGAAGACTATAATCTAAATCACTCACTAGTCTCTAGCCTTAATGGCTTATGTACATCACTGAACAATCTTCGTAAGTAGATATATACTTCTTGGGCTTCTTTTTTGATGCCATTCATTAGGATCCATATACTCTAAAGGGTTTTGCTTCCTAGGATTTATCATTGAGTTTAATTTTTCGCATGTTATAGACGATGGATATAACTGGTTCATGTATAATATAGGGTTCTTTATAAAGGTATGTTTTCTTTCCCCTTTGCCAAATTTTTTTTTTTTTAAATCATAATTTGCACATAAGATAAGCCCTAGAAACACGTCGTCAACCTCTTGGGGAAACATTTTGGAACTTTAGGTCATTTCGTTGAGTTGGATATGAGTGCGTTGGGCCTCTAAAGGCCAAGTGTCTTCAATCCAAGCCTCTCCTCCATGATCCAAGAGATCCATCCTTCAAAACATGACAAGTGTCTTCAATCACCACCAAACCTTATCCCTAGGGTGACATCAAGCCCTCAAAGGTGATGTTTTGGCCTCCAAAGGAAAGTTGTTTGGATTGTAGGGGATAGGTGAGATCCTCCAAGTTGTCTCTTATGCCTTCAAAGGAATTCCATTATCATCCCTTGTGTGGGCCCTGGTATCCAACCTGTGGGATTTAAGCCCCAAGGAAGCCCAAGCTAGGCTTGTTCTTCCAAATATGTCCACCAAACAAGGTCCTACAAAGAAAATGAATACGCCCTCCAAGGATATCAATTCAAATGCATCATGATGAGTAAACCAAATCAATAAAAGATCCATCTAAGAATGTATATAAAAAAATACCTCATCAAAATAAACAAGTGCTCAAATATCCTATTCAATTTTCCAAGTTTAGGTATGGGAGGGTTGACAAAGCGACCTATTTGGTGAATCATACCTCAAGTTTAGAGGTGTTTCCCAAGTGGGCCCCTCTCTAGGTCATGTGGATGGAGTGACATGGATAAGGGAAATAATTTTGGGCATGGGGTTCATGAAATACAAGGGTTTGTAGTGTCTCATTTATGAGTGCCTTTGTAGAGGGTGTCTTGCACCTTCGTTTTCAATGCAGCCTTTTTCCAAGACCATTCATTGTCATTAATTTATTAAGGTCCAAACACTTGGTAATCCCTCTGATGAATCAATTATTTTTGGGGGTAGTACCAAAGTGTCACTTGAAGGGAGAAGTACACATGGTGCCATGGGGGTATAGTCTATCTTGTAATGCACTTTGTGTAAACCTCTCAACAAGTGGGACATTCATAATTATGTGTTTTCTTTTGAAGGTATTTGATTTTCTAGGAGAAGCATTTCATTTCTCTCAAGACCTCTTTGGGAGAGCATCTAGAAGGTTCATAATAGGATTTTATCTTTTTCTAGCTACCTTCCCTCTAGGCCTTCATCCCTTTCTTCCCATGAAATGAGGAACAATCCCTTCTTGGATCAGTACACCCAACAATCCAAAAAGGAAAGGAGATGATGGGATGAAGTATGGAAAGTGACAATTATGGATGGTAATGGCACGATGACTCATCAAGAGGACCTCCTAGTAGCATGCCTATCCATAAGGGTGACCCACTTACTAGGGTGCAATGTCAACCACCAAAGTGAAACAGGGGAAAATGCATAATTTCCAAGGAAACATTACATAATAAAAAAACATTTAAGATACAACAAACTGAAATTCCTCAAATATTGAAATGATACTCACCATAATACTTGACTTGTACTTCATGGAGAAATACCCAATGTCTTATGGAAGCCAATTGATGTGGTGGATACCCTCACGATGAACTTGGAACTATGGTGGTGAAGCAGATCTCTATTTGTACAAGTGGACACTGCTGGTCAAGTGTCTCTCGATACTCCATGTCTGCAACCTGAGGGCCTCGAGACATCATCTCCTTAGTTATCCCTAGGAGTTGGGGATAACAAAACTCATTCAGAAAACCTGTAGGTGAGGTGGATATCCGATATATATTCAAGCATGGAAGGTATTCTTTGCACAAAGTAGATTGATAATAAATATCATAAACCACATATGGCTATACTTATAATTATTTAATCATATTATAGATATTGCAGAAACATTCATGAAAAAATACAAAATGATAACAAATATCCTAGCTTGTTTGTAAATGTGCAGAGTTTCATTCATGACAATATACAAAATGATAGTAAATATTATAAATGGTAATGAGAATGGAAGTCACTACTATTTAAATATTAACACAAGTATCGCAAACATAGAAGATGTATGGAGGTCTTTAGAAATTAATGATATGAAAGAATACGTGCTAGGCATTCGACTAATGAATCCAATATTTTGAAACTCATTCATGAAAATTGTTGGTGAGGTGGATATATATTCAAGCATGAAAGGTATTGTTTTCATAAAGCAGATTGATAATAAATATCAAAAACCATATATGTCTATACTTAGAATTCTTTAATCGTACTATATATTGCAGAAACATTTGTGACAAGATACATAATGATACTGAATATCATAACCTATTTATAAATGTTAGAGAATCCTTGCAATATCAATAGCCACAAGGAAGTGGTATCATAACTTATTCATTAACTATTAACATAAAAACACTGTATATAGGATGTATAAATTCCATGAAAAAAAGAAATGGAATAAATAAGAAAGAAACAATAAAAAGAGATGAAAGAAACAAGAAAGAAACAATAAAACAAAGGAAAATTGGTTATGCAACCATGTGTGTTGAATCCTTTGGTAGAAACCCAGATATTCAAAAATAGAATGACCCCTTGGGATACAAATAAACTCAATATCTAGGCTATAAAAATTCCAACCTTTTCTAAGTCTTGACCGTTACTTTTTTATCCTTTTCTTGATTACTGATTTCTAGCCTCTTTTTGTGTAACTACTTTCTAAAATTAGAATGGGATATAAGATGATTTGGGGCATCTCGACACCTCAGGAAATTGGTGTCCTAATATTCCCACAAAATAATAAAAGTGATTCTATTTAACCTCCAACCATTCCAGTTGTAGTAATAGTTTACTATTTTTCCTATCTCTCCCAAAGGTTGAGTAGATTTTGATGTTTTTTGTGTTCTTTCATGAACTTTAAAAACTAATCCTTAAACCCTTTGACATGATGTCACTTGTCATTTTTTTTTTCTATATTTTACAAACTTGTGAAGGGGATTAGATCATTGTTTCTTTAGTCAATAGGTAGCCACATCTACTCATTGGATCCACCATTTCTAAAGTTCTACTCATATCTCCAAATTTTGCAAATCCATAAATTATGGTGGTAAAGTCCATGGTGATGGTCTTGATCAAGAGTTCTAATGGCATGGTCTATGTTACCAATTTTACAAAATGCATTTGAAATAATGTTATAAGCTACAAAATTAGGCTTGAAACATTCTCTCATCATCTCTTTTAAAATAAAATGGCAAAGACATTTTCACGATCATTTGATTGCACATATCCATTAATCGAAATTGAATACATCTTTGTGTTGTGTTTTATACCATAAGCCTCCATTCCCTTACTCATCTCCATTGCTTTAGAAGCCTATCGAATTTGGTATAGATATGCATAAGACACCCATAGTTGATAACAGAAGGCTCCATGCTTATCATATTTCGTAACAAACCCTTCTCTAATTAAATGAACTCTTTGTCTCATTAAAAAATTTCACACAGTTCTATAATGGGATTTCATGTCAATTATCTTACCAAGAATAGATTTTCTATCCGCTACATTTTCTAAAGGATTATGAAGTGCCTAATAGACCTCATTTATGAAAACAGAGTAAAGGAGGATATGTGACCTAGGCCCGATCTACTATTGGGAGAGAAACAGTTTGTGGAATGATATTCAAATGATCTATAATGAGAATTCTCTATCACAGACATCAACTGAACCGAGTTGTAGTTGTTTGCTTCTGTGCTAGGGAGTACATTTGAAAAAATGGACACATGCAACTTTTACAATAGACATAAATATGTATAGTGAACTGTAAACTCTGCAAGAAAGGAATCCCACTCCTTTAGACATGCAATAGTCAGTTTCTCTTAAATGATAGCTAGATTATCTAGAGTTGCTAGAACTTCGGGAAGATGATATTGATTTTTCCTTTTTGGTTTTCTCATTTTGATCAAATTTGAAGGTACTCTTGTAGTAGATGTCATATATGTTAAGTAAAAAAAACGAGACAGTCAAGTAACCTGGATTTGGCACCTTCAACTACTTTTGTTTAGTGGTAATAAAAATCTAGTGGCACACTTCCTAAAAACAAAAGAGGGGGCTGATGTGATTAATCATCTCCATAAATATGATTGCACTCTTTCTTAGTGTCCTTGGAAGGAGATAGAGTGACACAATTTTATCCTCATTAACACAATCAAAATTTTGGAGTTGTTTGGATGCAATGATGAGAGAATGAATGATAGAAACAAACTGAGCCATTGAAACCATTCAATAAAAGATTTGAGTTATTATATGATTAGCATTTACCATCTTAAATAAAAAGGTAAAAAGAAGCAAGTAATCCTAGGGATCCATCTTCCATTATCTGGTCATGACTAGATACCCCAACAAATCCACCTTCCATTATTTGGTCATGACTAGCTACCCCTGTAGATCCACCTCTTTGACTACCTCCAGGAAGTGGTTTCCTTAATGGGGTCAAGTAGTACATGATTAGGCACAGTTGCGCAAAGCTCCTCTTGGTTTTGAGAATAGTTCATTCTCTACTA
>SNQJ01S0015783.1:99102-125171 GCA_010110895.2 Picea sitchensis
GATTCTAGTTCCTAAAGTATTTGTTTTTCAGTTTCACATTTCTTAAGATGTTGTACTTCTTGTTTAAGCTTCTAGGTTTTTGGATCAGCATTAACATTTTTTGTTCCATTTCTCTTGATTGTTGATTCTCCTGTTTTTTTTTTCGTTCTATTAAGGAGGAGTGACACAATGTTTTCCATATTTCTTAATCTCCCTACATTCTCATTGTATGTTTCTTGTATTCCTTCCAATATTGCCTCAAAACTCTTCNACTCCATCAAAATTCTGATGACATGTTCATTGTCATGGCGACGACATAGTCATTTATCTTTCGATAAAGGTTCATTTTTATTTGAAGGAAGGGTCGTTTCTCTTTCAATGAATGATCATTTTTCTTTTGGTGACTGTTAGTCGCTAGTCTGACATCAATTTGTCGTGCTTTCAACATGTGTTTGTGAGAGATTAGAGGTAGTTTGTGTGATCATGCGACAATAGAACTTTGTCATATCTTTGAATACCTATTTGTCAAAGCTACAATAAAACCAAAGTTGTTGTAGTTCCGACATTCCCATGATGACAAAAATGGGTTCAAATTGTCATCTTAAGAACAATGAATTACCGACAAATATTTCATCGGATGTTCGACTAACTATTTCGTCGGAAGTGGTATATAAATACCAAAAAATGAGTGTTAGTTGATAGAGTGACGACATGCTAGATATGAAAAAATAGTTGATACATTTTTTGGAGGCTCGAAATGTTTGCGACGCAAAGTCGTTGATCAAGTGTTGGAAAATTTGCCCAATGTAGTAGTGCCTCTCAAAGGTTGCTTTGATTTGTTTTCACTATCTTTTGATTAAAAATCCTCAAGAAGTAAATTCGGTAGGGGGGGAGATTCTGTGAGATCTCTTATATCGAGGAATATATCCTCCGGTCTATTTTGGGTATTCTCTTGTGCTTCAATTAAAAGTGTATTTCTTATATCACCGTCATTGTTAGTTTAACACCATACTTTTGGTGATTGAGCATACATGTGAAGTATTTGATGGAGGAAGCCTCTAATGCATGAGCTAGGACTTCTCATGGGATAATGTTGAATCACAGGTCTCAAATCATCAATCTCCATACTATCAATTTTGTTGATTTACTATTGGGAATCATCGACTACCATACTCACTTGCAAGCTTGTGTTCTTCCCATGAATCATTGGGGCCCTCTCTAGTGCTGCTCCAATGAACTTCCATGCCTCGATAGGTTTTCGATGTGAACTTTTGGGTTCCATTTCAATTAGTAACTCTTCTTGCATATTTTTCCTTTTGTCCCACTCTAGTATTGAAATGTTAGTTGAGAGTTTATAGATTTTCATTTTTCATGCATACTTCTCTCTTGAATATGATGTGTCACGTGTTTTAGTTATCTTCCTGATGACTTCAATTTTTTTTTTCCTTTGGTGCAATCGAATCGACTTATATCATATCACATATTATCCAACCCCCCATCACCGACCCAACTTAATTGAGGTCGGAAGTGTTGCACATTCTGGTTGTTTTCATTTCTTAAAACAATAGTCACAATATTCTCTTGTATATTTTCAATTTACTTCAAATAATTCTTCCCACTCTTATTGATTTTCCTTCTAATTTGATTTTAGTTGAGGATTGGCCAAGAGGCATCAATATTTGATAATGTCTCTGACTCCCTTGTGAAATGGAAATTTATGAAGCAAGGATAGGACAATGCAAAGGAAAACATCATGCAAGTCGATGTAAAATTTTTGTTTTACACTTTCGTCTGACAATTTTTCTTTGATTGATTTTTCTTCATTATAGTCACATATGATTATTTCAAAAACCTCAGTCATGTTTTTTCTTTCTCCATTTATTATTTTGTGCATCATTTCTTCATATGGAGTGAGTTTGCGCATTAGGTGATTGATTGAGATATCCGAATAGTTCCCCAAGAATAAATTACAAGAATCATTCGTGTGTTTACGAGAAGAACTGTTTACATGCCTCTACTAGTATCATTTGGTTCCTCCTTGTGTAAGTTTTTATGTAATTATTCATTTTGTTCTCCCACCATTCACGTATGTCTTCCAAGATTAAAATCTATGTGATTTTTATTTTATAAATGTCATAGTTCAGAACTACATAGTGCTTCTCTCTCTTTTACATAGTAGAACACACACACACACACACATGTCATACAATTAATTGTTGGTTATAGTTCTTAACTTCTTGGCCGGTCAACTCTGACTGTCTATTTGACCAAATCCTTTATTTAACTTCTATATTCGACCTGTATGGTCGATTGGCGGGTCTAGTTGGAAGATCCGACTATCCCTTACAAAAATTTTGATACCATTTTTTTGGTGAATATGGGGGAACCTCATCGATACACCATTAATCAGTGAATGATGAAATATTGAACATTGATGTAATGACGGTCAAGTATTGATGGTGCCGATTCATCGACGAAGAAATCACTAACTCACTCATGTTGATTGTATCAACAAGGAAACAAAGTATGTTCATCGATACAACATGTATCGACATGGGATAGAGGATGCTTAATGATACATGGTGTGTGGGTGAAGGAAAGAGGAAGATCTCCGATATACAGTGTATTGGCAGGCCAAAATCTTCTTTAAAATCACTGACATGGTAAAGTATGGAGAGTGAGAAGAGGGACTTAGGCTTTTCCATTTCCATGAAAGAGTCTAAGAGGATTTCCAATAGAAAAGTAAAGTAGGGGGGGTGGGAGGATTTCTTCTCTTAGAGAAAAGGTAATAGGAGAAATTAGGGAGGGTGTTGTGCTAGCACAACACATCCCTATTTTTAAATCCCTACAAATTATAATGTAATTATGTAAATGTGTATGAGTGTGTATATTTTCATAGTTCATCATAATATTCATGATATTTCTGGATAACAACGATGTAGGAAGTTTTGGACATTTCAAAAATTCCTACTCAATGTTTATCTAGAAATCTTGTGCATATTATGTAAATGTGATTTAGGTTGGTGAGTTGATATGTTTGGGTCGAAGAGCCTATACTAATTTATATTGCCGAGGATGAGCTATGTAAAAAGGTACATTGAAGTTATTAGTAAAAAAATAATATTTCATTGTGATACGAGACAGACGATTATGATGTGGGGCTATGATTACATAAGAGAGGGGGATAAATGGGAGTCCAAGGACAAAACCCATGTCATTTCTATGAGCTAGTGTGTAATTACCATATAATCCTCCCTTTGACTTATTAGACACTCAATCATTGAATGCATGTAATAATTTGAGTGAGGACGTCACTTCACATAATTATTGAGAACATGGGCTTGAGAAAAATCAATCTTGGGAAGAGTGAGAGTCAGCATACATGGGAGAAAAGGAAATTTAAATGGGAAAAGAAGAAAAAAAAATTATGTTGAATTTTTTGGGAATAAAGAGAGTTGTTAGTTGTTGGGAAGAGCATCGACCATGCTATCCATGGAAAAAAAACTTGTGATAACGTTTATGCTGAAAATAAGGTTGTATGCTTGTAACATGGGTTGTGTTCCTATAAGTGCATTTTGTGTTGAGGAAATGGTTCAAGAGACTTGGGAAGGGTGTTGGGATCACTCTTGGAACAAATTATAAATTTTGGAGTGAAGTGGTAAAGATCAAGGGACTATGTGGTAGAGAATGGTGATCCCATTCCTTGGGTTGTGCAGGTTGAGGGGAAATAGAATTGGTGGATTGGAATTGTTGTTGGAGTGGAGAACCTATGTTTTGGTTTTTTTGTGTGTTGAGAATGGATATCCAAGAGGGATAGACATCCATGTGGACTCATATACTTATCTCGAGGGTGGATTTTTGTTGATACAAAATGAACAACAAGCCTATGGCTAGGATAAATTCCCTTCGTACGAAGCCAGTTGGTTCATCTATTTAAAGATAAGTTTTTGTTATGTTTTATCATAAACTTATTTCATTTTTTTTTATATATTATTGGAATGTTTTTGAGCATGTGTAAATATAATGCATTCATGTGTTTTATAATTGATGTTAATGGCATGTATAAATTAGCATGGTTCTTGCTGTTAATTTTGTTGTGTCAAAGAAAAAAATAAAGAAGTATAAATGGGTTTAGCAGGATATGTTGTTTACAGTCCTTCTAGTATAAACTACATTTAAGTGAGAAAGAAAACAAAATTTGTAATTTGTATGCCAATACTACAAATATTTAAGATCTATCTAAAATAATTGTAATGTGAGATCTAATAAATGACATAAATTTGGATTGTTTTTTCTTGTGCCACCTTCAAAACAATACGACAAATATTTAAGATCTAGCTAAAATAATTGTAATGGGAGATCTAAGAAATGACATAAATTTGGATTCTTTTTTCTTGTGCCTCTCTCATTGCTCACAATTGTTTTTGGAAAATTGTACTTTGAGTCCCTAATTCTTTCACTAAGACCATTTATCCTTTTATCCCTTTCTTTCCAAAATTATGTTTCTGCAAAAGAATCTGTATCTTCTCTATTCAATAGAACAAAACACTTGTATTCTTGTATTCATTGAGTCATTTTGTGAAAGCAAAAAACCAAATTTATAATGATATCATTCGAATAGATATATGATTTTTAGGTTCAACTTTAGAATATTTGCAAACTTGCAAAAAAAATGACACTAATATCTTCCGCAACATATTCAAGTATATGATGGTTTGTTTTTCCATACCATCATTCTCTTAAGTTTACACAAGCTATTAAACATAGATTTACAATAGTTAAAAAGATTTTTGTTTATAATTATTGAAAATATGATAGGGGACTTAGCATGGCAATGCTCAGTAGTTGAATACCGTTATTCTTGTTGTTCAGTACATTTGGCTATAAGATCTTGTGATGAATCAAAGAATGGTGTTATAAAACAAAATTAGCAATGCTATAACTATCATGTGTTCTAGACATATTCATTCTAACATAAATTTTAATCATGTGAACAAGTAAACAAAATTTTGGCCTTACATGAAAATACTAAAATACTAGAAATCCCAAAGATCTAGCTAAAAAAATTTGAAATAAGACATCCAAGAAATGCGACAAATTTTGATTCTTTTTTCTTGTGATACCTTCAAAATAATCCTATATTTCATTCCACTCTCT
The DNA here is from genome assembly GCA_010110895.2 of Picea sitchensis. Lineage (NCBI taxonomy): Eukaryota > Viridiplantae > Streptophyta > Pinopsida > Pinales > Pinaceae > Picea > Picea sitchensis. The sequence continues at coordinate 104,239 of SNQJ01S0015783.1, forward strand.
CATTGCTTACATTTTGTTTTTTCCAAATTGTACTTTGAATCCCTAATGCTTTTACTAAAAATGTTGACCATTTAATATTTTATTCTTTTCTTTCCTAGTTTATATGCATATTTTAAAATAGATACTTCTACTTCATTGCAAATTACTTTGTATTAATATAGATGCGTGTAATATTTCCTAACATTTTCTTGCCAACCTTGTGCTATGTCATTATAGGGGAAATCATTGATATGTAGATTATTCATTAATACAATCATAAAAAATAATTATTCCAATTATCTTTTGTCATATATGGTAATCATAAAAAATGGCACAATATGTCAATTTCATTCAAACAAAGTTCCATGATAAAAATCCATCTTGTGGCCATTTTGAGCCACTTCTATCATATAAATAATTGGATGCTCGAAAAACTGTAATTCAAATAACGGTTTTATATTGATGTGCTCAAGAACTTTTATACAATGACGGAAACATGCCATATATTGTAAATAAATTTCAAAACAACAATTTTAAGTAGCATTATCCATTAATGGTGATTGTCATGATTTGTTTTTCAACATTGTGTCTAAATTGGCATAAGAGTTTGGTGTTTCTTATTTAAGGAAATATATATCCCAAACCTTTTGCAATGCCTTTATTTCACATGAAACCATAAAGATAATGTTCCTCAATAGATACCTACATCCTGATGTTATTAGCAGCTAGGAGCAGTTTATTATAAATTGGCATGGATATGTGTTGAATTTATCAAGATGAAGTACAAATTATCCATATTTCTAAATGGAACTGAATGAAATACATATGTATAATGAAGAAACACACAAAGATATAATAAAACTTGACTTCTATTAATAAAAAGAATATGTTGAAACTGAAAAATGGAGAATGAAATAAACTTGCTTAAATGGTGGCCGCTTATCTCTTAGAAGATATGTGACGACTACACTCATTCAAAAGAAGACGAGTATAATGAGGCTCCAAAGGATTTTTTATCATAAAACATAAATAAGAAAACCCTAAACATCCAAAACCCTAACATCGGGATATGAAACGCCAAAAGTTTTGTGGGCCCCGATGGGCGTAGTTGACACCTCAACTTCTTGAGGGCGTAACTTTTGCATATGATATTCATTTGGGGTTATCAATACACTGTTGGAAAGGTCTAAATGAGGAGTACAACTTTCATTTAAGGTAGAATCTACCTCTAGAAAAATTTTATATGGTGTCGAGCAAAAAAAACATCATTTGGGGCCTTAAAATGGCCCCGAAAGTTTAGGACCCCCAAAGATGTAAACAATTTCCAAAATAGAAAACTGTTATTTGAGCCAGTGGAATAGGTGGGTGGCCATCGATATCCACATAGATGAGTCCTCCCCTTTAAGAATAAATGGTCTCCATTTTATTGAGCACCCACATAAGATGGGGAAACGTTTGTTGAACATGGCCCTCGGTGAGCCACTTTCCTTGGTGCAGGAGATTCCCTGCTTTCACAACCTGATAGAGATGGATCCTTTGTTAGTGAGTTCCCTTAATCATAATGTCCCTAATTTTATCAATGGCTTCCTGTTCCACACAGACAAGTGTTATAACCCTAAATTTTACCATACATGCATACCTGGCATCAGGCCATCTTACTTGCTATTTTTGCCAAGCCATCACTGAGCAACTCTTCTTAAAAACACTATTTTTGAAGATGTGCGTGCCCTGCACCACTACTTCCAGAATATGTACACTAGTTTAACCACTAATTACCATGTACGTACGCTAGCTGCACCATTACAACCCACGTATTCTCACAAAATTTGTAAAAATTAAAAAGTTGCAAGGAATTCGTTGAGATTACGGGCTATTGGGTAGTTTCCCAGTTGTCCCACTGCCTATAGCCGGTCACATAACCAAATAACCATCCTTTTGTCATATAAAAGGATGTGTTGGGGTCTCATTCCAGAGAGAAGCATAAGAACAATGAAACTCTTCCCATTTCACTTTCCCCCCTTGCCCCAAGAATTTGCAGCCACATTGTGAGTTTTGAGCCAGAATTCCCTATTCTTGCCCTTTTTCTCATTCATAAGCCTATGCCTATTCTCTAGAGAGAAGTGTGAGAGGAGAAGGATACGTGGAAGCAGTTGGAGCTTGGTGAAGAGGATCCCAGACCAGGTTCAAGGAGTAGTCGCCAATCTCATTTGTAAGTGACTTTGTGAGATTAATATAAAGAAGTACTTTTTCTATCCCTCCATATGATGTGTTCAATCTTTATGTTTGATTTACATTTAATTATGACATCTAACCCACTAATTCATATATAATATGCATGTTCATAGTTTCTTGTTTGTCTTTTGGTGAATGCAGGTCGACCTTGGGAGGATATTTTCAGTTAAGGAACAAACGAACGCAAAAGGATCAACACCAGACACGGAGTTTAAGGTAGAGTTACCGGATCCTTATAATTTGTATTTTATGCATGAATGTGGGGTAGTTGTTAAAAGTAAGAGTCTTTAGATGGTTATATATGCCTGCACGTTGAACCCTAGTGTAGTGAATAGGGGGGTTTTCCCGCTATAGAAGAATTAGCGACCATACTGGGGAAGCCTCTAGGGTTTTTAGGGGATGTTTTTGGGTGTTTTAATTGGTTTGATTACCTATTTTGAGTTTTTTGTAAGTTTCTGAGTCTTTAAGGGATTTTGGTCTGCCATACCAATACTCCCTGCCTAGTCATCTTGACTATTAGTTTTCCTTTTTTGGAATTTACAAAGGTGTACGCGGCCTGCAGTGGGTCTGCACGCATACATACATGCCCTATATTTGGACAACCCACGTACATACTCAGGCTGCTTAAGTGTCAGTAGCGTGCCTGTGTCAGGAAGGTTTTTTTTAAGAAGGGGCAGTCAACCTTTTCCTTGTTTAAAGTCATACTTCTCAGGGGTTTCTTGATCTAGTACTAGTCTTTGTTGTTGCAGTATTTATCCTAGGTTTGACGTCAATTTCTTTATCTTTTAGAGATTTCTTGTGTTCCTTGAAAGGGTTTTTAGACGAGTCTGTGAGTTTTTATGTTTATCCTTTGAGGTTCTTTCAGTAACTTCCTACGATCCACAATAGACCAGAAGTCAGTTTCTTTGGTCTTGTATTGTCTTCATTTTTCCCTTTTTCTTTCTTTATAAGAAAAGAAAAATAATTCATTTTCAAGTTTCTTATTTTGAAGCATGAAAAATAAAAATAAAAAAATCATTTCATTGTTTGGCTAAGTAGTTAGGTTAGTTGTCTTTTCAGGAAGAAGAGTGATTTATTAAGTTATTTACTGAATGCTTAGGACTTCAAGTAGATCGTAGTCGAGAAAAATTAAGTTTTATATTTTTATTTTAAAATATCTTAGAAAGGAAGTTAGTTTGAAAAGTTGGTTAACGAGTTTTCAATTTGCAAATCTTTATTTATCAAAAGAAGTAATTTTGTTTCTAGCATTTGTTCTTCTCTTTCTTCTCTTAACATACACCATTAGTTTCATCTTCATTCCTTTGAATTAAGACAAGCCACTTAAAATTAATGCTTAATTAAAAGTAATTAGACTTTATGTTTGTAGGGTCCATCAACTAGACTAGGCTAGAGCCTTGATTTAAGTTGGAGAGGAAACTCTTCAAGGCTATAAAACAAACATAGGAGTTTGTGCTAGGGAGTGTAAAAAGTCTAGTAATGTGGAAATCATCTGGGACCCCCCTCTAACACAAGGGATAAACATGAGGTCGCATGCGGAAAGATAGCGGAGATAACCCCTCCAAAGCTAGACCAAGCGTAATGAGGAACACATATAGAGGAGTTGTCTTGGGATTCCGTTGATCGCATTTTCCATAGAGCTTCGTGGGTCTCGAATCCATTTGAGGTCCTCAATCATCTTCCAAAACACTTTCTTTCGATACCCTTGATAGGTTTTGGGATTGATACCCTTCTCAGTGTGGTCCACCCGACTGTCGAATGTACCCGCCTTGTAATTGTTCACGAGTTGGCAACCTAGTTGCCTTTACTTTAGGGACTTACACGGGTGATTGTGGGGGTATACTGTGGTACCTATGGAATACATCATGCCATGATTTACAGAGTATACCTAGAGGGTGATTCCGTGCTCGATTTTCACTTGCACCGATAAGTTTCTCTAGTGTTGGCTGGTGTAATTGTTCTTCCAACTAGTTAGTGGTTTGATTTCTTTATATCTAGGAACTTTTCTAGTGTGTGTTTGGTATTCAACATTAGAAATCCTTAATGTGTTGTTGATATTCTCCCACAGTGGAAGCTCAAGAGCCCCGCCGGTCACGAAGGCTTTGGGGCCTTCCGCTAATTAATTTGGAGCCACTACCGCCATCGAGAAGGTGAAGACTTGACCAGGAAGGGTCATTTGAGGTGACCGAGCCACATGAAACTATGTTCAAGCCAAATCCAAGAGGAGAACACTCGTATCCGAAGGAACCGACTATTTTTGACCTTGGAGAAGAATCTCTCGGTCCATATAACCCTCCAATCACTAACATGTCGGCGCCACTTTTGATACAGCTTCCCCCCCAAGTGTAACGCATCACAAGCGTCAGATAGTCCTACAAGAAGTGATGGGAGAAAATCCTACTACTTTGTCGGGGAGTCCTCATACTCCCTCTACAAATGACACCACTGGGGACGTTATGCCTCCTAACTCACCTTCACAGGTCCGGACCACTATGGTCTCGACCACCTCTACCTCGGGAAGCGGTCTGATTCCGTCTATGGCTGCGACCACTGCACTGTTTACACAGAGTGCGACAGGCTCTCTATTTTCATATGGGATGCCCAACTTTGATACGAACTCGATCCTCACCTACTCCACCCTACAGACTATGGTTATTGAGGAAGGGAGCTCAAACACTCCTCAACAAGGGTCCATGGGGGGAACATTATCCCCCTATAACACCTTCCCTTATGACAGAGGTCACATACCTCCTTCGTACCCATTACTCGGCGATGCTTATGAACAACTTGCCTGGCCGAACATGAACTACAACTTGTTCAGAGAAGGTAGTCAAGGACCTTCTTCCAATACCATGTCGATGGGTTCTTTGTCGTTCTCTTTGTTTGGCGTGTTTGGTAAAAACACATTCTCGTCAGCTGCTGTCTCGGCTAGGGGAAACCCTGGATTTGGATCACAAAATCCTATGCAAGGTACTATTCCTGCATAGGGAGCAAACACTTCTCAAGGACCCTGGAATCCATGGCAGGGATCTATTCCCTTGTCAGATATGTCAACCGGGGGTAACCCCTTCCATGGTCAATGGAACCCCGAGCAAGGCTCAGTACCTATGCCCGCCAGATCGGCAAGGAGAAACCCTTTCCAGAACCTTTGGAACACAAAGTTGGGAACAATCCCTTCTTAGCCCTCAACGTCCTACTATGGGATTCAACTGATGACGTCTCAACAAGTGCGGTATCCGAATGCTAGCCTAGGCCATGGTTTTTACCAGAACCTGAGCTAGAAACCTAACTTTTCATGGCAACCTGGTGCCAACCAAATTCCATTCTCCTTTCTTCCTGTACATACTCAACAATCCAAGCTACCATTTCTAGCAACGCTGCATTTTCCAGACTTATCAAGATTGTTAAATGAACCAATCTCTCACAATCCACGTTGGCCTCCCATGCTGACAAAGTTTCCCTTGGACATTCTAAAGTTCGGAAGTAAGTCTAACGAAGATCCAGGCGATCATGTGACCACCTTTCACCTATGGTTCTCATCCAACTCATTAAGAGACGACTCTATCTAGTTGCATCTGTTTCAATGCACTCTTATAGGGAGTGTCACGAAATGGTACATCGAGCTCGACTGCTCAAGATACTCTACTTTTGGTGAATTGGAAATGGTTTTTCTAAACCATTTTCAATTACCTGTGTGATACGATGCTGACACCAATTTGTTGGCCAAATTTGAGAAAACAAAGGATGACCATATCTCAGATCACATCCGAGAATGGTGACGTTGGAAGAGTTTGATAAAAGTACCAATTCCACCAACATTCTTGTTGGAGTGGTTCCTTAAGTCTTAGGTACCCCAGTTATCTAAAGACATTGCAACGTTAGGAGTGTTTTCCGTGGAAGAAGCGATAATGAGAGCTCAATAGCTAGAACTGATATACTCTCATTCTGGTTTACTGTACGAATTTTTTCCAGATGCACCACGGTCCATTCTTGATAGGACCAAACAAAAGTCTGGACCACATGCCGATGGTATCGTTGGTTCAACACAAATGAATCTCATTGATGAGCTGTCAAATCAATTGCAACAATTGTCATTATAGTAGACTATGGCCAACCAAACCACTGGTTCAGGTGCTCCCCCTACTCAAACTTCGGATGTACACAGTGTGCAATCGACAAACCCGAAGTCCAACAAGAAGGTTGACGGAAAGAAGAAACAATGAAACAAGGGTAAGGGGGATAATAAACCCACCAATAATGCTAGCGGGGGAAACACAGAAAAATTAAATTCGAAGTATCTATGTAACCTTTGCACTGAAGACCATCCAACTCACCTGTGCCCTCGGCTTGTGGAGGCCCAAAAGTTATTGTCGCAACAACAACCTGTTGTTTTAATGAATCCATTTCCACATGGGAAAAAGTTAAATCAAGCCTCTGTGAATGCAGATGGGGGAATTCAAGGACCCCCTTCATAATCTAGTAATCCCTCGACCTCAAATGTTTATATGTTGAAAGGTGATGCCCATATAGTGACTAGGACACACGATTAGAGAATTCCAGCCGAAAACCCATTTGTTTCTCTCCAAATCGAGAAGACGTTGGGTGAAACAATGACATACATTCTGAAAGGGGCATTCAATAAAGCTTCCCACAATCCAAATGCGAGGGCCACCCAAAACTATTATGTGGTGGAAGATTTTTCACAAACCCCTTATACAATGTCTTCTTTGGAGGTCCTCCAGAGCTACCCTTCATAGAGAAAGGCTCTATTAGTTGCCTTAGGATCTGCTGAGACTTGTAATCTGGAAATGATTATGCTTGATACGACCAACTTGAAACCTCATCTCTCATACCATGTCGCATTTCAGATAGTAGTGGCTTACATCATGAAATATTTTACCTGGAACATTTTTTGCACATTGGTTGATGAGGGTGCCTCGACATGCGTGATGTCGTTAGCATGTTGGAAGGCCATTGGCCAACCCATTTTTTCTCCATCACCTACTCTTCTTACCGCTTTTGATGGTTGTTCATTCAAACCACACATAATCATTCCTTCTTTCACCGTGCAGCTAGGAGGAAAGACCGTGTGTGTCGAAGTTGAAGTGTTTGATGCGCCTCTTGACTAAAAACTCTTGTTAGGAAGGATTTGGAACTATTCTATGCATGAAGTGGTCACCACAGTTTTCTGGGTCTTATTGTTCCCACACGAGGGCCAAATCGTGTCCATTGATCAATTGTCTTTTCTCATCCCGACCCTTCATCGGGGGTATCCATGGTCCCGATGATTGATAATCCAAAGACCCACATTGTCGATATAGGGATTGGTTTGTGCTCGCCTTTGATGGTTAATTTCGATTACCCTCCCTTTTCCGACGATGTCAAGTTCATATCGATTGTCCCCAACTAGCCTAAGGCTAAAATATTTCAAGTGTCGTCGTTCCGTACGAATTACTTTAATGATCCATGGAATCTTCCTTCCCCATCGACCACGATGGAAGGGACAAGGCATCATGGCATGGCCATGCTTTTGTCTGTGGTAGAGGTTGAGTACTCTATAGTCTAGAAAGCTTCTGTCGATCCTGATCTGACTCCCGCATAGGAGTTAGATCCAATTTTCGAGCCTGCTTGGGCTCAAGGTTTGCTCGCGACTACCGATTCCTTAGAATTGGTCTTTCCCTCTAAAGAGGTGATTATAGAGGCATTGACTAGTCCAGATAAACCCTCAGATGATCTCCACCATAGATCTTATTTTGTCCCGGAGTTAGGAAGAATTGAGGTCATTGAATTCGTGTTGACTATGACTGGAGATCGGTCTTGTCCTATCAATTCTTTGTCTATGCACGCAGTTTACGTCAAAGGTAATATGGAAAACATTGATAAAACGATACCTATCGATATCTCCTGAACCCTTGGCGTCATGGATAATGTCTTCATCGTAGAAGACTGCTCCCCTGAGGAGATTCGAATCTACACTGATTTATTTAAAGAATTGCGCAATGTTTTTTCCTGGTCTTATGAGGAAATTCCAGGCATTGATCCAAGAATCATTGAACATGAAATAATGACTTACCCTAACGCCAAGTCAGTCCAGCAGAAGCTTCATCCGGTTAATCCTTGAAAAGTAGCATCTATTAAGGCTAAAGTAGAGAAACTACTCAAAGTTGGTTTCATATACCCTGTTCAATTGACTTAATGGGTATCAAATCCCGTTGCGGTCAACAAAAAGTAGGGAAATATTCGTGTATGTACGGACTTCCATGATTTGAATAAGGCCTGTCCAAAGGATAATTTCCCCACCCCATTCATTGAACAGATCGTTGATGAATGTGCAAGATGTGAGGTATTTTCTTTCATGGATGGTTTTTCGGGATACAATCAGATACATATTAAGCTTGAAGACCAACATAAAACAAATTTTATCTGTCCATGGGGTACATTTTCTTATCAGAAGATTCCTTTCAGCCTAAAGGACGCTGGAGCTACTTTTCAGTGAGCCATGTATTTTTCTTTCCATGATCTCAAACACATAGTTGAGGCCTATATCGATGATTTAGCATCATGATCATGTAAGAGATCTGATCATCCCACACACCTCTGACTTATCTTTGAGCGATGTCGCTACTATCATATTTGCTTGAATCCTAAAAAATGCAGTTTTTGCGTGACATCGGGTCTTCTTTTAGGTTTTATAGTTTCAACAATAGGGATCATGGTCGATCCTCTAAAGGTTGAGGTGATAGTTCAATTGCCTCCCCGTGCACAGTCTTTCAACTTCAGAATTTATAGGGAAAAGACAACTTTATTCGGCATTTTATCACAAACTATGCCGAGATCACAAAAGGGTTTATGCATATACTAAAGAAGGGTGTTCCTTTCCATTGGGACATAGCCTCTCAACGCTCTTTTGAAGCATTGAAATGCACCCTCACGTCTACCCCTCTGCTCCGACGCCCCAATTATAATAAAGATTTCTTATTGTACTTGGCCACTGTAGAGTCGACCATCAGTATGGTCTTGGTTCAAGAGGACGATCTACTTGAAGAGCATGTGATTTATTACCTGATCTGAGGCCTGGTTGGACCAGAACTTGACTACTCCCATGTTGAAAAACTTGTGTTGGCAACAGTACATGTTGTCCAACGGTTCTGTCATTATATCCTGTTCCGCAAGACCACCATCATTACCACGGTGAATCCATTTCAATATGTGTTGACATGACGTGTCATCAACGGAAAGATCAGTAGATGGATAGTTATCCTCTAGGAATTTGACTTGGATTTTGTTTCAACAAAATCTAAAAAGTCGTTGGTCTTTGAGTCAGGTGATGTTATGCCCGAAGAATCACCAATTAAAGGAGATATTTTTTTGATTTCATCCTTGGACCCCTGGTATGGAGATATACTAGTTTATCTCCAGAATTTGAAGTGCCCCGCCACTCCTTCTTGCAATGAGCATTAACGTATACGCCATTAGGAAAATAACTATATCATACTCGAGGACACTTTGTATCGTCGAGGTGTAGATTTGATCCTTCGCCGGTGTCTCACTCATGAAGAAGCATAGCTCGTTCTTAACGACTGCCACATTGGAGCATGTCATGGTCATCTGTCTGTGTTGGAAACAACCCAAAAGATTCTACGATCCAATTACTTTTGGCCAACATTAATCAAGGATTGCGTTGAATTGGTCAAGAAGTTCCACCCATGTCAGGTCTTCTCTCGAAAAATGAGGGCACACCACGCTCCTATGTTTCCCATCATTACAGTTGGCCCCTTCACTAAGTGGGGGATTGATTATACTACATGACACCCCCCTTTAGCTAGGGGGAACTGTTATATCATTGTAGCAGTAGACTACTTCACAAAGTGGGTCGAAGCTATGACGACATTCAAATATGATGGAGAGACAACAACTCTCTTTTTGTTCAGTCAGATAATAGCAAGGTTTGACATCTCAAGGGAGATTGTCACTGACCATGGTAGTCACTTTCAGAAAAAAATGATGTCTGAGTTAACGTCAAAGATTGGGTTGAGGCAAGAGAATTCATCATCTTACTACCCACAAGCGAATGGTCAGGTGGAAGCTGTGAATAAGTCACTTAAGACTATTTTGCAGCAAATTATAAATTCAGCCAAGTCAAATTGGAATTTGATGTTGTACTCAATATTGTGGGATTACCAAATGTCTGTAAAGAATGCAACCAGTTTCTCACCTTTTCAACTCATTTACGGGTTGGAAGAATTCTTTCCAATAGAGTTCTAAATCCCATCTCTAAAGCTGGAAGTACAGTTATTTCCAAACACTTCACCGCTTGAGGAACACTTATTATATCTCGAGCAACTCGATGAGCAATGTCGTGATGCATCCTTGGCTAACGAGGCTCATAAGAAAAAATTCAAGTGTCAATATGATCGGTCTATTCACCCTCAAATTTTCTCCAAAGGCGACCTTGTATTGGTTTATGACCAAGATAAGGATCCCCTGGGGGCAGGCAAGTTCAAACCCATGTAGTTCAGACCTTTCATTGTGAAGGAAATATTAAAGAATGGAGCTTATTGTCTGGTTGAATTCAAAGGGAAAGATTTGGCAGAGCCTAGAAATGGTCTCTACCTCAAGAGGTATTACTCATAGGTGGGTTGCCTCGGGTGACTTATTGTATATATGTATAGTTCTTATACAGTTTAGTTTTTTTCTTTTTGTTTTATGGACATGTAGTTTTTGATGTCATCTTTTTCACTGTGGTAGATGTCAAGTGAATCAGAGGTGTTCATTGGGTTCGCGAACGGTGCTAGCTGACACACTCAGAGGCTTGCTTCCATAGCTTGGGTGATATTCACACCTCAGGGCCAATTGCTATATTCTGGAGGTATTTGTTTAGGTTAAGCCACAAACAATTTCGTCGAATACAATGCAGTAATAGAGTTGCTTCATGACACTTTGTCGCATGGTATCTCTCATCTCCAGGTCTACTTAGATGCACAATTGGTTGTGTCCCAATTGAATGGGGTTTATCACTTTATGATCCTACTCTACACCGATGATTCCTTAGGGTACATCTATTAGAACGAGGCTTTGATTACATTAAGTATATCCATGCTCCTAGGAGATTGAATCAAATCACATATACTCTATCTAATCATGTATTATATTGGCATATTGCACATACATAAGAAAAAGCACACACATACACATGTACATACATTGTAAAAAGTATAATCCATAAGACATAAAAGATGTAAACACACACACACACACACACACACATATATATCAAAAGTATCATAGTACATAGGTGGGCGCAAGCACCTCAAAAAAGTAATATATCTGGTATACAACGCGGGGATTATTCCTTAAAAAATATACAAAGAGTGTCCTCGGCACATAAGTGGTCCACCGGCATAAATATAAGCACGAGGCATGTTGACCCTGCCATAGTGAACTACGACGTTTTCCAAACGCCGAAAAATTTGGACCTAGGTCCATGGCACCCCAACAACATGAGGCTGTATAGATGATGGGAGATCCTCGATCTTGGCCATGGGCATAGTACGGGTGAGTGCGGTCAGGTTCCTCTCCACTCATCTCAATACTCTCTCAGCCTCTCTAGTTAGAGGTCCCTCTGCTACTGATGCTAGTTCGACGACCGCTGTTGGTACTGCCTCTGGTCGAGGACGTTGCCTGCTCCATGCAAAGTTTGCTAGATGCACTAGTCCCACATATGTACATAGAAGATACATAATTGTCAGGTACTCTGGTACACATAAAAATGATATATATAAAAAGAAACTAAAAATTAAAAATTGTTAAAAGAAAACATACCTATTTCTCCTCGCTCTGCTCCGAGAGTTATGTGCATGTTAGGATCCCTGGAGAAGTTGATCTCGGCATAGGGGTACTCCTCTATAGATAGAATCTGATGACACCACCAGTCAAAGTGTTGGCATATTTATTACGGGCATACATAAGGTAGAGTATTTGTTTGTCATTGATGGAAAGCTTAGCCCAATGATGAAGAACAAGAGAAATTGGCAAGACCAACAGCGCAACGATGATCGCATGGAAGAAAATCCTGAAATGCGAAAGATCAGAGCATGTCAAAGACTCCATTTCAGAGTTTCGGATACCTGGAGTTGGAAGTGTAAAAACACTTCACCACAGGAGTCCCGAAGTCGCGAAATGTGAAATGTCGAAATCCTGAAACATGAACACTCCATTTCAGAGTTTCAGAGACCGAAAAATCAGAGTTTCAGATACAAGGAGTTGGAAGTGTAGAAACACTTCACCACAGGAGTCCCGAAGTCGCGAAATGCGAAATGTTAAAATCTCAAAATAGGCACACTCCATTTCGGAGTTTCACAGACCGAAAAATCAGAGTTTCATATACCAGGAGTTGGAATTGTAGAAACACTTCACCACAGGAATCCCGAAGTTGCGAAATGCAAAACGATGAAATATTGAATCAGGCACAACGAAGACTCGTGAATTCACGAAATAATCCTAGCTGTCGGATCAAGGATGGATCTGGACCATTGGGGCCATAGGACACATGGTGAAAGATCGTCATTTCACTGACTGTAAAGTCAAAGGAATGGGGTTCCCTAACTTCTCGAACTCGCGACATGCGAAAAGGAAAAATGCCGAAATGAGAAATGCTGAAATGATCGAGGCTAGTCCAGCTAAGCTCTTTGTTCAGAGTTTCGGGGATCGCGACATGGAGCGTCAAGATATATCATCACAAGAATTGTCGAAATCGCGAAATGCCAAAAGGGACTATTGTGAGTCTCAAAGACTCGAAGGGAAAAATGCCGAAATCCCATCAACCGTTCGATTAGGAAAAGAAGGGATCAGACTATGAATCTTTGTGGATTGTTGATCTGGATCCATTTTGGGGATCACGACTTGGAGAGTCAAGATGCTTCGCAACAGGAATTCACGACATGCAAAATCGTGAATTTCCTAAATACAAAATGTGAAAGACATTTTGTTTCTTGTAACTGTGCAGGTGAATTCAAATATAATCGGACGACTACTGTTTCACCTCACAGTTACTTGATCAGTTACGATTCAGTTAGAAAAATTGATTCATGATTCTTGATCGGTTGGCGATTCAGTTGCTAAGGTGTGTGTGAATAAATGAAGATATGAGATGACTGTGAAAAGGGGGTTGTTCTGACTGAAAAATGAGTTGAATTGTAGAAAGGTAAAACTATAGTATGCACAGTGTGAAGAAAGCTCAGAGATAAGGAACATAAACTGAACATAAGAGAAAAGGGGAAGAGAGAAGAATGTGCACATATCAAAAAGCATGAGAAGGACAGAGAAAGAACAGATAGAAAGAGATAGCAAGTCAAGCCAAGTATGAACATAGCAGAAGAATAGTGTAGAAGAGAAGAATTGCACAACAATGAAGAAGTGGTAAGAATTGATTTATCAGTGTTGTTGGTTTTTCAATCATTTATTTGTAATAAGGGTGGTAGGGAGGTGCTAGGGAGGACTGTTGTCCTCAGAGGTTCAAGTGGGTGCTTGAACACAGGGAGTTGTAGCTTCCATCTAGTTGCAGCCAAAGAAACCAAGGTGGCAGGGTGGTGCAAGGGAGAACTGTGGTTCTCTGTAATACATGTTGGTGCTTGTGTATCTGGAAGTTGGTGCTTCCATCCAGTTGGTGCTGGAACACTTAGGGAGTTGTTGCTTCCTTCTAGTGGGTGCTGGAGAAACCAGGGAGTCGGTGCTTCCATCTAGTGGGTGCTAGAGAAACAAGAGAGTTGGTGCTCTCAACAAGTAGCACCTTGTAAAACAGAGGTAGTAGCCTCACATTGAGTTGGTTCTCAATTATAGATGATGTACAGAACTTAAAAGACTTCCTATCATTTCGAAGAAGAAGAGGTTTTTCTACCTTTATGGGTTTCCTTGTGAAAATCTGTCTTTGTGTATATCTTATGTGTGAGTGATGCTATTATTTATGTTGTTCACATGTAGTATAATATTGATGATCACTTGGNCTTAGTTGTCTTAGTAATTTCAACAATTGGTATCAGAGCAGGTTCCTTTTATTTAAGGGTAGATCAGTAAGCTTAAACATGACAAGTCATGAAGGGACTTCAGCCAATAAGCCTCCTCTGTTTGATGGAACAAATTTTTCCTTTTGGAAGGTTAGAATAAGAACATACCTAATGGCCTTAGGTGCTGATGTTTGGGATGTAGTAGAGACTGGATACATAAATCCCGTTGTGCTAGCTTCCAAGGATGATAAGTTAGAATTTATCTTTAATGCTAAGGTAATGAATTCTATATTGAATGGACTTGCATAATTCGAGTTTGTAAAGGTGATGCATCTTCAAACTGCGAAAGAAATGTGGGATAAACTTATTAACAACTATGAAGGAAATGAGAAAGTAAAAGATGCCAAACTTCAAACATTTAGGTTGAAGTTTGAACAACTAAAGATGAATGAAGATGAAACAGTTAGCAAGTATTTTTTAAGAGTTGAAGAACTTGTGAATGCCATGAAGGGTCTTGGTGAGAAGTTTGAAGAATCACTCTTAGTTCAGAAGATTTTAAGATCTCTTCTTGATAAATTTAATCCAAAATTCTCTGCAATAGAAGAACTAAATGATCTTAAAACTCTGTCCATTCATCAAATTCTAGGAACCTTAACTGCATATGAAATGAGAATTAACAAAGATAAATCCATTACTAGAGAAGCATGATTTAAAGCAAACAAGAATACTGATTCACAATTAGATGATATTGAGGCAAAATTTGTGAGAAGGTTAAAGAAAGGATCAGGAAAATATCAAGGCAAGTTGCCCTTCGAATTCTTTAACTGTAGTAAGATAGGTCATTTTTCATCTAAGTGTCCCCATCAGAAAAAGGACCAGAACTCTGATGATGAAAAGAAGTACAAATTCAAGAAATATAGTAAGAAGAAACGTTTGGTTGCAAATAGTGACAATTCTTTAGAAGACACTGATAGTGACTCTTCCTGTGAAGATAAGGTAAATGACTTCATGCTTATGACCAAAGAGGATTATGATAATAAAAGCACAGGCAATGATGATAATGATGAAGAAGATGTGGTTGATATGGAAGGAGAACTTATCAATGCACTGGAAGAGATTGACAGACTCAGAATTAAGAACAGAAAGCAAAAACAATTGCTGATACAGTTAGAGAAAGACAGTAAACAACCTGATGAAGACTTTGCTCTGCTGAAAGTGAAATTAGAAGAGGCAAAGAAAATAGAAGACATACTGAAACAATAGTTGTTAGAGAAGAAAGCTAGGTGTGAAGCCTTAGAAGAAGAGATAGTAAAAACCAGGAAAGAAATGGAGAAGTTTAAGGGATTGTATCACCAAAATATGCCAAGTATTAAAGCCTCAGAAGGATTAACCTCCATTCTAAATCAGCAAAGAAACACAAAGTTGAATGCTGGATTGGGGTATGAAGAATGATCAAGTAGTGATCATCCAAGTAATACAGAACCTATCAAATTTGTCAAATCCTCAAACATTGACAACAATCACTCTACAGAAACAAATAAAGAAAATCATCCACTAAGAAGGAA
The DNA here is from genome assembly GCA_010110895.2 of Picea sitchensis. Taxonomy (NCBI): domain Eukaryota; kingdom Viridiplantae; phylum Streptophyta; class Pinopsida; order Pinales; family Pinaceae; genus Picea; species Picea sitchensis. The sequence continues at coordinate 120,014 of SNQJ01S0015783.1, forward strand.
TGAAGGAAAAACTACGAAAACCGAATCCGTAGATCAGAGATATTTTCAGCATGAAAGAAATCGATGTCCTCAAAGAAGACAAACTTTTTCAAGGTACAAAGGTTTTTTCTATGGTTATGGTTTTTTCTGCTCTAATTTTGGTCACGAAGCTATAAACTGTTCTTTAAGATTTAGATATGAGCAATCAAGTTTTTCAAGGAATAATTATCTTCCACTACAAAGATTGAGACAACCAAGCAACAAACAATCATAGACTATAAATCATGTGATGACTGGGAGAAGGAAACAGGTGAAACAAAACAACAGTTATGAGCATAACAATCGTTATGATTTGTTATTCAGTAAACTCGAATGTAACAAATGCCATAATTATGGACATAAAGCTGCAGACTGTCGCTTAAGGAATTACAAGACAGATTTGATCCCCACTGCTGAAAATGTCAAGGTTTGGAAGAAGAAAGGAAATGAAAAGTGTGGACTAGTGTTATCATCTCAAAGACAAAAGAATACCTGGTATATTGATAGTGGATGTTCCAAACATATGACTAGAGATGAAAGTAAGTTTCTAACTCTAAGTGAAAGAAAATCAAGGAATGTAACCTTTGGAAATGATGCACCAGGAAAAATAAAAGGTAAAGGAATGGTAAGTTTGAGTAATGGAAAAGGGAAAGGTCAAGATGTGTTGTTTGTAGAAGGTTTGAAACATAATCTTCTTAGTGTCAGTCAAGTCTGTGATTGAGGATGTGAAGTCGTTTTTACCTCTAAAGACTGTAGAATAAAATTTGTGAATTCAGGACAGCTAGTTGCAAAAGGGATAAGAACAGAAAACAATGTATATGTGTTAAAATAAGAAAAATAAGAATGCCACTTAAGAAAGTATGATGAAAGTTGGTTGTGGCATAGAAGACTTGGACACCTAAATTTTGATCATATAATCAAGCTCAGAAACAATGGGGCAATAAAATATCTTCTGAAGATATCAAAGCCATATGACTCTATTTGTAAACCCTGTCAGATAGGAAAGATTACTCGCACTTAGTTCAAATCTAAAAACTTTCCTTCAACTCAAAAACCTCTCTAGTTAGTACATATGGATTTATGTGGACCATCAAGGAAAGAAGGTACAGGAAAAGAAAATTATTTTATGTTGATTATTGATGATTATTCTAGACTAACTTGGGTTGCCTTTTTGAAGGAAAAATCTGAAGCATTTGAAAAATTCAAAGTGTTTAAAGCTCTGACTGAGAATCAAAAAGGAAAAAGATTAAAGGCAGTAAGGTCTGATAGAGGAGGAGAGTTTCATTCATGGAAATTCAAAGAGTTATGTGATAAACATGTGATCAAAAGAGAGCACACAATTCCAAGGACTCCATAGCAAAATGGAGTTGTTGAGAGGCATAATAGATCAGTACAACAAATGGCAAGATCAATGATGAATGAAAGGAACATACCTCAAACATATTGGGTAGAAGCAATTCATACAGCTGTTTATATCCTTAAAAAAGCTCATATTAGGCCACACAGTGACAAGACTCCTTATGAACTATGGTTTGGAAGACCTGCTTCAATCAAGCATTTTAAAGTCTTTAGGAGTAAATGTTATAACAAGAACAATGATGAAAATATTGACAAATATGATGACAGGGCTGATGAAGGTATCTTCTTGGGTTATGCTACAAATAGTAAAGGGTACAGATGTTACGCTATGAGATTGCATAAACTGGTTGATTCTATAGACATAAAGGTTGATAAAGAAATCCTGATCATAAATGTAAGAAGTATTGAACCAAGCACAAAAGATATAGTTGAAGATGAAGATGAACAGGTCCAAGGATCAGAAAGGGAAGAATATGAATCAAGTGAAGGTACAAATACTCAGGCTGACACAAATCAACAGAAATAAGAAAAATCACCTCTCAGAATTGTTAGAAAGAATCATCCTGAAAATCAGATAATTGGAGATATAAATAAAGGAGTCCAGACAAGAAGGAAATTGATTAAATACATAGAACAATCTCATGTTTCTTTTTTATCTATGACTGAACCTAAAAACTTTGATGAAGCCAACCAGCATGATGATTGGGTTAAAGAAATGAATGAAGAGATTGATCATATTGAGAAGAACAATACTTGGGATCTTGTCCCTAGACCCGAAGATAAAAATGTAATAGGTTCCAAATGGGTGTTCAAGAATAAAATGAATGAAAAGGGACAAGTTGTTAGAAATAAATCCAGATTGGTCTTCAAAGGGTATGCACAAGTTGAAGGTCGGGACTTTGATGAAACTTTTGCACCAGTGGAAAGATTGGAAGCCATCATAATGTTTCTTGCTTATTCATGTCATAAGAACTTTAAAGTTTATCAGATGGATGTTAAGTCAACATTTCTTCATGGATATATAGAGGAAGAAGTATATACAGAGCAACCTGAAGGATTCTCATTAAAAAATAATCCTAATTATGTTTGCAAGCTGAAGAAGGCCTTATATGGACTGAAACAAGCACCATGAGCTTGGTATTATAGACTGGACAATTTTTTGGAAAACAAAGGGTTCAAGAAAGGTATTGTTGACAACAATCTCTATATTAAGTCTGAAGGTGATAATTTACTAGTTGTTTTGGTTTATGTAGATGATATTATTTTTGGGTGCACTAATGAATCATATGTCCAGTGGTTTTCTAGCGCTATGCAAACATAATTTGAGATGTCCATGATAGGAGAATTGCCATATTTTCTTGGCTTACAAGTAAAATAGAGTTCTGCAGTAATTTTTGTATCCCAAGAAAAATATTTGAAAGAGATGTTGAAGAAATTTCAGATGAAGGATTCCTCTCCTATTAGTACACCTATGGGGGTTGGTTGCAATCTCATTAAAGATGATATTTCACCAGATGTTGATCAAAGGACATATCGCTCAATGATAGGAAGTCTTTTGTACATCACAACATCTCGTCCTGATATAATGCAAGTTGTTGGAATGGTAGGTCATTATCAGTTTGCTCCTAAACAAAGTCATTTGGTAACTGTCACAAGGATATTCAAATACTTGAAGGGAACAATGACTTATGGTCTGTGGTATCCCAGAAATCATAATTTTTAGTTAACTACTTATTTAGATGCAGATTGGGAAAACTACGTTGATGAGAGAAAAAGAACCAGTGGAGGAGCATTCTTCCTGGGTGACTCATTAGTATCATGGCTTAATAGAAAGCAGGGATCTATTTTCTTATCAACTACAAAGGCAGAGTACATTGCTGCTTCTACTTGCTGCACTCAGATTTTATGGATGATACAAACTCTTGCAGATTTCAAGGTAAACTATATTGATCTGATTACAATTCACTGTGATAACACCAGTGATATTAGTGTCTCCAAGAATCTTGTTCTTCATTCCAAGACTAATCATATCCCAATAAAATACCATTTTCTCAGAGAACAAGTTACAAACAGTGTTTTTCAGCTGAATTATATCCCTTCCATAGAACAAATAGATGATATCTTTACTAAACCGTTAGCAATGACCCCTTTTGGATATCTTCGTCAAAATTCGGGGGTTATAACTTCTTTCGTCTAATCTGTTGATCTAAAATTGAAGAATACTTGAAATACTTGAAATTATTTGCAATGTAAATGTTATGTGTTTAAAGCAAAAGGATCAGTTTGCAACACATAGATTAAAGGATTACTTATGTAAAATACTCATAGACATCAGCATAATCAATGAACATAATCACATAAACACAACAATTGATAAAGGAGTTCACCCCTCTCTTGGGCTACATCTCCTGGTCCAGCTTCCAATGGATCATTATTATTAATTTCTCAAAAGTGCTCAAAAACATGTCTTACAATGCTCAAATTGACAAACCGACTGCTCCAATGGCTTCAGAGCATCTAAAAACCCCTGTCTGGGCTCTTTTGGCACCTCAATCGGTCGAAAAATGAAGAAGTTAGGCCTCCTGGAAGTCTCCCTCTTCAAGCTTGTTGTCTCTGCATCTACAAATTGCACCCTTCTTGTTTGAACCTGGATCACACGCAAATTTAAGCATGAAAACCCAGCACTGGGCGCAAACGTACCAACGATGCAAACGGTAGGATGGTTAAGGGCACGCCAACCCCTAACCGCCTAGCACCTAGGCGTGTGAAGGTCATGTGACCGCGCGCTAGGGTAAAAAGAGCCAAACGGTTACAACCGTGCCAACTTCCCGCTCCGGTCGTGGGCACATGGTGTAAAGCATAGAACCACGGGCTTCGGTTTTGAAACCCCGCACACCAACTGTTGGTTATACAATATATATATATATATATATATGGTATGGTCGTATGTGTAGTGCAAAGGACCGCGGGCTGGGGCTAAGCCCCGACCTGACCCCCACGCCGATATACAATAGTGTAAACATAAATATTTTAAAACCCATATATATATCAAGTGACATGGTGTGACATGGTGGTTGGTCGGACTTTGCAAAGGTATTATGCGGTGGGGAGGTTCGGGGGTCGAACCCCACAGACTCCATTAGTTTTACATAGCAACCATGAACTAATAAAGAGGTGCCACGTCGCAGCCCATGATTGGGCCACGTGGCCCCTTACCATTAGCCAATAAAATGCCATGTGTCACCATATGATTCGAAAATGGTCAACCAACAAAAACTTGCCACGTCAATCTTTCCACATCATCGTACGGTCTGTACAACCCTGCCACGTCAGCCCGTACGGACTGTACAGTCAACACCAATTTTTTTACTTGTTTGACTTGACGAACAGATTGCAATATCTCTTGCTCTCGACGTCTGTTTGAGATGAAACGAGTTGCGTTGGGATTACAACGACGAGGCCTACACTCTCGTTCGATTTGAAGCGATTCCGAGCACTTTGAATTTTTGAGCAAAATTTGATTCCCTGATCATCTGTTCACCTGGTCAGGGGGAGTCCTAATTGAATATCTGTTGTATTTATAAATTACTCATAGTTGATAGGGGGAGTATGTTCTGTAACATATAAGGGGTAACATGTTTCTTCTTTGACATTGATGTCAAAGGGGGAGAAAGTGTAGTAATTTCAAGGATGCTACAGTGGTATAGTTGGATGTTCTTCAAGGTTGCCATCAATGCCAAAGGGGGAGATTGTTGGCATATTTATTACGGGAAGACAGAAG